>CM075991.1:9571983-9765600 GCA_038087875.1 Malacoraja senta
TCCAAACTCAGTAAGCCTGGTTTCTCTAACTTCCCTTCAGTAGACCAACAGCTCATACCAGATAACAGTCCACTAAACAGACTTTGAACTGCTTTCAGCAGGTTAACATTCCTCCCTCGAGTAAAAAAAATACAGCATTATGTACACTAGACCACAGTGCGCGCTCACTAACAATCGGTATAAAACTTTGGTTGACAAAAATGCTGGAGAAACTCAGCGGGTGAGGCAGCATCTATGGAGCAGAGGAAATAGGCAATGTTTCCGGTCAAGACCCTTCTTCAGACTTCAAACCTTTCCTGTGTTTGCAATCTGTTCCCTTCCAGATAAATGATAACATTCTGATTACCTGCTGGACTTGCTGTTAGTCTTCACGTACCAGGATATTCAGGTCTTTCAGCATCTCAGATCAGCAATCCTAGGATGTGCATATCTCTGAAGATCTGCCCTGGTCCCAGCACATTGATGCAATTTGTAAAGGAAGCCTATCAAGCCTCTACTTCCGGAGAAGATGTAGTCCCCCTCCCATACGATACGATAGAACATTATTTATCCCAGGCGGGAAATTGATCTGCCAACAGTCATAAACACACAAAATACATGAATCATCCGGACTTTTCTATCCTGGGCCTCATCCACTGCAAATTGGAGGAACAGCGCCTCATATTTTGCTTGGGCAGCTTACAAACCAGCAGTATGAATATTGACTACTCTAACTGTAATCCTTGCTTTCCCTCTCTCTCCATCCCTCCCCATCCTAGTTCTCTAACTGTCCTCCTGATTAAATTCAACTTTGTATGTTTTGTTGTCATCTTCCTGTAACTAACAGTTTTCTATTCTACATTTATTTTTGCCTTGATCGCCATCCCCCTTGATCTCTTGTTTTCACAGCTTACCCTTCCATATCTCAATGTCTCCCTCCCCCCTGACTCTGTCTGAAAAAGGGTCTCGACCCGAAACGTCACCCATTCCTTCTCTCCAGAGATGCTGCCTGTTCCGCTGAGTTACTCCAGCATTTTGTGTCTATCTTTACAGATCCCATATGTTGCCTTATTGCACTTCTACAGGTGTGCGGTAGAGTCTATTGGTTGCATCAGGGCTTGGTTCAGCAATTTAAACACACACGAATGCAGATTACAATAGGTGGTCAACGCCTTTATGGGTACTGACCTCCCTAAGATGCAAGGAATACTTAGAAGGCGATTTCTCAAATAGGCAGCCAGAATCAAAGACCTGCACTATCCTAGCCACCTCTCTCACCATCGGGAAGAAGGTATAAAAATCTAAAAACCATGACCACCAGGTTCAAGAATAGCTTCTTCCCAACAACCATCAGGCTCTTTAGTACTACGAAACACGAACTTAACTATGAACTATGCACCAAGGACTTTGAGCTTTTTTTACACTGGTATTGGGGGTTATTAATTAATTGAATGATTTTATTTTTTTAATTACCTAAGTGTATGAATATGCTGTTGAAGATAGACACAAAATGCTGGAGTAACTCAGCGGGTCAGGCAGCATCTTTGGAGAAAGGGAATAGGTGACGTTTCGGGTCGAGGGCCTTCTTCAGAGGAACTGGACGGCCGTTCTCTCACGGGAAATGGTGCTCGATCAGCCGGTGGTAACGCCACAGGGTCGAGAATTTTACCCTAATCTCGGGCAGTATCCGTCTCATCCGCCCAACCTACGCGCTTAGAGTTGAGGGATGAATTTCCAGTCACAGGTGTGTTAATTTAGCACTTCTGATGAAATTCCTATTATAGACAATAGACAATAGGTGGAGTAGGCCATTCGGCCCTTCGAGCCAGCACCGCCATTCAACGTGATCATGGCTGATCATCCCCAATCAGTACCCCGTTCCTGCCTTCTCCCCATATCCCCTGATTCCGCTATTTTTAAGAGCCCTATCTAGCTCTCTCTTGAAAGCATCCAGAGAACCTGCCTCCACCGCCCTCTGAGGCAGAGAATTCCACAGACTCACCACTCTCTGTGAGGAAAAGTGTTTCCTCGTCTCCTAAATGGCTTACTCCTTATTCTTAGACTGCCATTCTGCTAAAGACACGAAAAATGTGCGCCGAAAAATCTGGATTTCCAAATAGTAACGCCTTATCAGCACTGCACACATTTACAGCTTGCCTTCATCCCGTGGCTCGTTGACTTTAACAGAGACAGTGGTTGCTTTTCGTACCGCGGTGTCGGCGAAGGCTACGAGCCTGCTTATTCGTGGTCAAATAAATCATCGTGAGCCACAATACAGCTCAAACGTTCACCAAATATTGTTGAACACTGAACGTTTCTGTACAAGAGGGAACCGTGCAGCCGGCGAGGCAACAATGCGACGCAGAAACGCCGGTGATATATTACATTTACACGCCGTTGTTAGTCGGCGACACATGCACAGTTTGCCCTTAAAGTGTTAAAGAAGGAACTGCAGATGCTGGAAAATCGAAGGTACACAAAAATGCTGGAGAAACTCAGCGGGTGCAGCAACAGTTTGCCCTTAAAGTGCTTGTCTGATCATTTAAGATGTGGTCGTTCTGCAAATCACCACGACGGTCAGCAGATGCCAGCTGTCAGAGAGAGTCTATGTACCAGAGAGTCACTTAGATTCTGTTAAAACTTGAAGCGGCCCTTCCTTCGCTGAAATGTAACCATTGATGGCGAGGGGCTGGTCTGCTACCGATCTACACGCCACACTCGAATAGGGAGAGGCCTGGATGTGGAGAGGATGTTTCCACCAGTGGGAGAGTCTGGGACCAGAGGCCATGACCTCGGAATTAAAGGACCTACCTTTAGAAAGGAGATGAGAAGGTATTTCTTTAGTCAAGAGGGTGGTGAATCTGTGGAATTCATTGCCACAAGCGGCTGTGGAGGCCACGACAATGGATATTTTTGAGGCAGAGATTGACAGATTCTTGATTAGTAAAAGGGTGTCAGGGGTTATGGGGAGAAGGCAGGAGAATGGGGTTGAGAGGAAAACACATGGTTGAATGGCAGAGTGGACTTGATGGGCCGAATGGCCTAATTCTGCTCCTATGACTTATGATCGCCATAAGGATGAGAAGGCGTTTCTTCCCAGAGGCCATTCGGACTGTAAACTCCTGTCTCACCAGAGACTAACTTTACTGAACCAATTTACTGTTGCGTGGTGTCTTTTTTAAATTGCTGTTTTTTCTTTTTTCTCCTCCCACAAATATGTAATATGTGAATATGTGTTTCTGTTCCATTCCGTTTTGTCGTTTTTTTGCACAATCCACAAGCATTGCCACTTCTCATTTCACTGCAAATCTCGTATGTGTATTTGACGAATAAACTTGACTTGACTTGACTTGATAAGAGCATAAGACATTGGAACAGAATTGAGCCGTTCGGCCCATCAAATCTACACCTCTATTTGATCGTTGCTGATCTAGTTTTCCCTCTCCTACCTTCTCATCGTAACCTTTGGTGCCCTTAGTGATCAAGCGTGCACTGGGGGCAAATTGAAGATACATTTGTGTTTGGATTTATTATTGTCACGCGTGCCGAGGTACAGTGAAAAGCTTTGTTTAACATGCTAGCCCAGCGGATCAGATATACCCCCATACAGTCAAATACAATCAACTCAAACGCATGTACAATGGATGCGAAATAGAGATCTCAGCATTGTAGCGCTGCAATTCCATAGACAAAGTCCAATGTCCACAATTGGGTAGAAGTGAAATGGATAGTACCCTGGCTTATGGAAGGACCGCACAATCCAGAAATTCCTGAAAATTGCAAATAATTAGCACTGGTGTTTCCAGACCAGGCCTCCATCTGAAGAAGGATTCGGACAAAACATCACCCACCCTTTTTCTCCAGAGATGCTGCCTGAGTTACTCTGAGTTACTCCAGCACTTTGTGTCTGATCTTCGCAATAAGCACCGATCTGAGCCATCTCGACTAACTGCCGGAGGAATTCAGTGATCCAGGCAGCGTCTGTGGTGGGGAAGCTCGTTCACAATTGCAAACTGGTCCATGCTGGTCAGACCAGAGATGTTGCAAGTGAATATTACCTGGACAACCAGCATTAAACAAAGGACGCAAAGTGCTGGAGTAACTCAGCGGGCCAGGCAGCATCTCTGGAGAACATGGATAGGTGATGTTTGGGGTCGAGACCCTTCTTCAGACTCTGTACTACCCCATCTATATCTCTCGTTTCCCTCTCCCCTGACTCTCAGTCTGAAGAAGGGTCTCGACTCGAAACTATTCGTTTTCTCCAGAGATGCCGCCTGTCCCGCTGAGTTACTCCAGCATTTTGCGTCTTATCTTCGGTTTAAATCAGCATCTGCAGTTCCTTCCAGCACAAACTGATTATCTAACTCTATTATATTCCCATCGTCTTTTTTAAATACACCTCTACCAGTCACCAAATAACCCATGGGAAACAATCGCAGCCTATCCAAGCGTCAACTCCAAGGTCCGGCAGTTATTGATGGCAGTCGAGTCGACAAGAGTATTGCCTCAAATGACCCAGCGGAGAGCCACAGGCAGTTAGCATCATTGCAGCTGTTCATCACTTCGCTGTCTGAGCCGGTACATTCTAGAAACAGCGAGGATCGTTGTGCGGAGACTGCTAGCGAGTGGAGAACGAGCTCATGTTCTGACCCTGGAGGGAATTCGCCGGGGAGAGAGATTCGATACCCCACGGAGTAAAATGTAAGTGTGCTGGGGATGGGAATACTGTTGGGAATCTCGGGGCAGTGTCTGTGCTGGCGGAGGGACAGGGTGGCGCGTTTTAACTTACACTGGAATATCACAGTCCACAGTACTGTTTGAAACTGACGCTTGAAACCCGATAGAAGTCACATCTACAGCGCCAGAGACCCCGGTTCGATCCTGACCACGGGTGCTGCCTGTACGGAGTTTGTGCTTTCTCCCCGTGACCTCGTGGGGTTTCCCCCGGGTGCTCAGGTTTCCTCCCACACGCCGAAGACGTACAGGCTTTCAGGTTAATTTGACTTCGATAAACACTGTAAATTGCCCCTAGTGTGTAGGGTGGTCGCTGATCGGCGCTGACCCGGCGGGCCGAAGGGCCTGTTTCTATGCTGTATTTCTAAACTAAGCTAAACTAATAGACACAAAAAAATGCTGGAGGAACTCAGCGGGTCAGGGAGCATCTCTGGAGAAAATGAACAGGTCTCTTGAGACCCGTCTCGACCCGAAACGTCGCCCAATCCTTCTCTCCAGAGATGCTGTCTCTGTCCCGCTGAGTTACTCCAGCATTTTGTGTCTATCTCCGGGGTAAACCAGCGTCTGCCCTTCCTTCCTAAACTAAACTAATGCCGGACTCACTTTTCTTTTCTGCTCTAGAAGGCGTGATAAACTGGAGAACATCTTGTTCAATAATCCTCTCGCACTCCCACGCTCCGGTGTCGTTTCCCCATCGTTCATTCCGATTATCAGAATGTCCTTCTGGTAAACTGACGGCAGCAACACAGGGCGGAGCGAGAGGTCAGTGCGTGCGAAACACTGTCGAAATCGACAGCCCTGTGGTTGGGATTGAACTGAGCTTTCCGCTTGTTAGGGGAGGGACAAGTAGATGATATGTGGGTGGGGGGTGGAGGGGAAGGGGGAGGGTGGTGGTGAAGGTTATAGGGATTGACTTTAAGTGTCAGCTGGAAGTCCACACGGTCCGCGCTTCGGCGAAGAAGGGTCTCTACCCGAAACGTCGCCCATTCCTTCTCTCCAGAGAGGCTGCCTCTCCCGCTGAGTTACTCCAGCATTTCCTGGCTGTCTTGGGTGTAAACCAGCTTCCTACCCATTTTACTTCCGTGCGCCTTTCCCCCTTCCTACAGGACTTTGTTGGCGGTGGGGATAAGCCGGGAATTGGGAAGTGGACCTGTCGATTCCTCGCCAAGCCACCGGGAGGGAACTCGCTCGCCCTCTGCCCTCTCCACCAGCCGCGCGGGGTCCCAGCGCCGAGTTGGAGGCGTTTCCCTGGAAGTTCCTTGGAAGGCGAGATCTCCGGATGAAATGGGTCTCCTCTCCGAGAACAAGAGCTGGGTGGTGATCGTGAACTGCACCTCCTGCGGTCACTCGGTGAACCCCTTCCGGGCCGTGGCTTTGGGGGTGGTGCTGGGCTCCTTCATCCTCTTCGCGATCTTGGGCAACATCTTGGTGGTCCTCGCGGTGGCTCTCCACAGGAACCTGCAGACGGTCACCAATTACTTCATCATCAACCTGGCCATCGCGGACCTCCTCCTCAGCTGCTCCGTGCTGCCCTTCTCGGCCACGCTGGAGATCCTGGGCTACTGGACATTTGGCCGCGTCTTCTGCAACATGTGGGCTGCCATGGATGTCCTCTGTTCAACCGCCTCCATTCTGAGTCTGTGCGTTATCTCCATCGACAGGAACATTGGAGTTAGCTACCCCTTGAGACACCCAACTATCATGACCGAGAAGAGGGCCCTGTTGACACTGGTGGCGGTTTGGTCGCTGGCCCTGGTGATATCTGTCGGACCATTGTTTGGTTGGAAAGAACCTCCTCCAGACGACGAGGCCATCTGCAGGATCACGGAGGAACCGGGCTACGTCTTGTTCTCGGCCTTTGGGTCCTTCTACGCCCCCTTGACCGTCATCCTCGTTATGTACTGCAGGGTCTACATCGTAGCCAAGCGAGAAACCAAGAGTCTGTACGCTGGGACCAAGAGAGAGAGACTGCGGGCGGACCAAGTTACGCTGCGCATCCACCGCAAAGACAACCAGGCGGAGAGCTCTCCTCGACTCTCCGAGCACGGCTCCAAAAGCAAAGGCACTCAGATTAAGTCACACTTATCCATCTTGCTTCTCAAGTTCTCCAGAGAGAAGAAGGCCGCCAAGACTTTGGGAATAGTGGTTGGAGGCTTCATACTATGCTGGCTTCCGTTCTTTGTGGTTCTCCCAATAGGTAAGGATCGTATAGAAACATATAAAATTATAAAAGGACTGGACAAGCTGGATGCAGGAAAAATGGTCCCAATGTTGGGCGAGTCCAGAACCAGGGGCCACAGTCTTAGAATAAAGGGTGGGGGGGGGGGTCATTTAAGACTGAGGTGAGAAAAAACGTTTTCACCCAGAGAGTTGTGAATTTGTGGAATTCCCTGCCACAGAGGGCAGTGGAGGCCAAGTCACTGGATGGATTTAAGAGAGAGTTAGATAGAGCTCTAGGGGCTAGTGGAGTCAAGGGATATGGGGAGAAGGCAGGCACGGGTTATTGATAGGGGACGATCAGCCATGATCACAATGAATGGCGGTGCTGGCTCGAAGGGCCGAATGGCCTCCTCCTGCACCTATTTTCTATGTTTCTATGTAAGGGCGCATTTTGTTTCGAGTAGTAAGTTTTGACTGGTGTTGCCGAGGTTAGTGCACGTTGACCATTATATGCATCGCGTAAACTGCACACTGCCCCTATCCGACCTTGAGATACCTCGCCTCGGTGTCCAAAACACTCTCATATCTTATCTCGTTATCAGATAAATACTATGTCTGACCGCGGCGCGTAAATCAATTGCGTCGCCCATTGCCATAAATTCATTCCAATTTGAAACATTGATAGCCAAGACCAAACCAGATCTTGCAGGACAAGGACGATGAAGGAGGGTCTCGACCAGAAACGTCACCCATTCCTTCTCGCCAGCGATGCTGCCTGTCCCGCTGAGTTACTCCAGCATTTTGTGTCTGCCTTCGATTTAAACCCGCATCTGCAGTTCTATCCACCACATTTGTCAATTGAATGATGAACGCTCGCATTTAAAGAGGCTGATATACCGAGCAGCTACCGTCTGATAGGAATTCGCAGTTGACTTCCAACGTCCTTGGTACTTACTTCGAAGCACATCATAAAATAGGCCGGTCAACGTGGTTTTGTGATCTTGAGATCTTGCCCGACCAACCTGTTGGAATTCTTTGAGGAAGTAAATAGCAGGATAGACAAAGGAGAGGCAGTGGGTGTCGAACATAGGCACAAAAAGCTGGAGTAACCCAGCGGGTCAGGCAGCATCTCTGGAGAGAAGGAACGGGTGACGTTTCGGGTGGAGACCCTTCTTCAGACTGAGAGCCAGGGGGAAAGGGAAACGAGAGATATAGACGGAGAGAGAGAGAGAGAGAGAGAGAGAGAGAGAGAGAGAGAGAGAGAGAGAGAGAGAGAGAAAGAGAGAGAGAGAGAGAGAGAGAGATAGAACAGGTGAATGAAAGATATGCGGAAAAGTGACGACGATAAAGGAAACAGGCCATTGTTAGCTGTGGGCGAGGTGAAAACAAGTTACAATCCGTGGATGTCATTGACCTGAATATTCAGAAGGCCGTCGATAAGGTACCCAGTGAGGCTGCTGAAGAAGATGAGAGTCCATGGTATCCAGAGGGAAGATGCCAGCATGGATAGCAGACAAAATGTGTCGGAAGGAACTGCAGATGCTGGTTTAAACCGAAGATAGAGACTTAATGCTGTTGTAACTCAGCGGGACAGGCAGCATCTCTGGAGAGAAGGAATGGATGAATGGTCTTGACCAGAAACGTCACCCATTCATTCCTTCTCTCCAGAGATGCTCTCCAGAGAGTCTATCTCAGCATGGATAGCAGGTTGGCTGAACGGCAGAAGGCAAGGGGTAGCAATAAAGGGGGTCCTTTTCTGGTTGTCTGCCAGTGACTAGCGGTGTTCCACAGGGTTTTCCACCCCAGCATAAGAGCATCAAAGAGTTGCAGGTCCTTGATGTTTTAAACAAAAAAAAGGGAAAATGCTGGAACTCCTCAGCAGTTTCTAGGGACAGTGAAATAATGTTAAGGTTTCAGATGGAAAACCTTCTCACCCTGCTGAATGTGTCCAGCATTTCCTGTTTTTATTTCTCTTGATGATGTCCTTCATGCAAGCCAAGACAACGCTATATTTGGCCAAACACTATTCCAAATACTAAAATTGTACGGCTGTCTGAATAAGCTACAACTTTTGTAACATTGTCAGCGCCAAAACATGCTGCCGCTTGTGTACTGCCCAGGTGAGGTCTGCTGCATGATTTTACCGGGTTGCATGCCAAACAAAGCACTTCACTGTACCTAGGTACACGTGAGAAGAAAGCATTATTCAATCATTGAAGTGTCCCGACTTGAAACGTCACCTATCCATGTTCTCCAGAGATGCTGCCTTACCTGCAGAGATACTCCAGCACATTGTGCCTTGGTTCTACAGCTTGTCTAGTAACATGTCCCGTTAAACTGTGTGCTAAGCCCTTTCGTTATCTCATTTCTTCTGCTCACTCCATCCTTCTCTAGTCATCTTGTTGTGTCCCGACTTTCTCCAATTCGGACCTACCTGCCTGTTTGTACCAGTTGCCAGAGTGTCAGCTCTCTAAAGCCACACTGGTGGAGTTTTAAACTCTCTTTCTGTTTTAATCAGTTTTGCTTTTATTTTCTCATTTCAAATTTCCCTCTTCTATGTAGTCAGCTAACTCTTCTTGAGGCAGAGGGTGGTGAATCTATGGAACTCTTTGCCACAGAAGGCTGTGGAGGTCAAGTCAATGGATATTTTTAAGGCAGAGATAGATAGATTCTCGATTAGTACGGGGTTATGGGGAGAAGGCAACAGAATAGGGTTAGGAGGGAGAGATCGATCAACCATGATTAAATGGTGGAGTAGACATGATGGGCTGAATGGCCTAATTCTGCTCCTATCACATGACCTTATGTAAAAAATATATATGTAAAATACAGCACACACAGAATAGACACACACTACACTCACACATCCTTTGTCACTGCCTGGAACATTAATTCTATTCCTTTTTCCATGGATGCTGCCTGACCTGCTGAGCATTGCCAGCTTTTTGTTTTTATTTGTCTGATCCAGACTCATTTCTCCTAACCTGTTAAATAAGAACAGCAGAGGTTTGGGCTACAATTACTGAGAGCAGAGTCAGGGAAAACCTTGAGATGAATTAAAACTGACAGAATGGAAATTTCAGATAATGACAAGAAGTATTAGCGTTCTGCTGACGAGTCACGTCTGAAGGGAAAAGACTTGTTAAGCCACCTCATCCTGGAACGATGCTGCCCTGTTGAGCTCGGTGATTTAAGCTGCTGGAGCAATGGAAAATTAATAGACCAATTTCAAGATGGGTCAAGGTCCATTGACTAAGTGTTGCTGTGGTTAGAATGATGTAAAAAAAGCATTTCAGAAAGTGAAGCATTCAGTCTGGAGGAGCATATGTTGGAACAGCGGGGAACAAGGGACAGGGATTGCCTGTTGCCATGTAGGATAGGGAACAAATACAGGAGGCAATTGAAGCCTCACAAAAGCAAGGGATGAACATAACAAAAACATGGTGTATGCGTGTGTTATATAAATGGGCACATATGCGAAAGTACAATACATCCATTATCTTACGTGGAAATGCAAAACTAAGAGATAAAAGCAAAAGCGATTAAAACAGAAAGGGAGGTGCAGCTTTAGAGAGTAGCGAGTTTAATTTAGTTCCATTTGAGGATAGAGTGCAGAAACAGGCCCTTCGGCCCATTGAGTCTGTGCCAACCAGTGATCCCCACACACTAACACCATCCTACACACTAAAGATAATCACAATCTTTTACCAAAGGTAATTAATGCACAAACCTGCTCTCTTGGGAGAGAGGGGGGAGGAAACCGGAGCACCCAGAGAAATCCAACGCGGTCACAGGGAGCACATGCAAACTCCGTAGGGACAGCACCCGTAGTCAGCATCTAACCCAGGCCTCTGGTGCTGTAAGACAGCAGCTCTACCGCTGTGCCACTGTGCCACCCATTCTTTTACACACATACATTATCTTGCATGGAGGAACGAAACTGAAATAAAACCAACACTGCTTAAAACAGAAAGAGGTGTAAACCCCACATGTGCAGCTTTAGAGAGTAGAGTGTCTCTGGCAAATAGTGCAAACAGCTAAGTCTGAAGAAGGGTCTCAACCCAAAACATAGTCTCTCCATTCCACTCCACAGATGCTGCCTGACCTGCTGAGTTCCGCCAGCACTTTGTTTTTAACTAAATCTCTGTTGTTCTAAAGTGTGCTTGGTCTTCATGCCTGAAAGAACTTGATCAAATGTCATTGAAGAGATGGATACCTCCTTGCCCGAGGTATATTTCTCCTGTTTTTGTGCATTTCATCAATTACTGAGTCTAGCTGCCACAGTGATTGTGGTTTCCAGGGTTATTGAACTCAGTTGGTTAAGGAAACATTGACGCGAGGAAATTGTGCAGGTATCCGCACAGTGAGGGAACATAAAAGAAAAAGTGAGTTATTAATGCAAATGTGTAACCAGTCAAGGAAGAGGCAGAGATATCAAGAGCTATTCTGTACTGTCAGAGGAAGTCTTGAGATGAATTTAGACTTCACTTCAGAGATACAGCGTGGAAACAGGCCCTTCGGCCCACTGAGTCCGCGCTGACCAGCGATCTCCCCACACACTAGCACCATCCTACACAACAGGGACAATTTACAGAAGCCAATTTACCTACAAACCTGCACATCTTTGAAGTGTGGGAGGAAACCGGAGCACCCAGAGAAAACCCACACGGTCACAGGGAGAACATAAAACTCCGTACAGACAGCAGCCATGGTCAGGATCAAAGCCGTAAGGCAGTAACTCTATCACTGTGCCACTGTGCTGCCCTTAAAATTGGCAATGTGAACATTTTGGATAATCACCGTGAGTATTATTCAGGCGAGTCATATTTGAGGTGATTGATGCTGGTTTTCAAGGCAGTTGAAAGGTTGGGACATTTTTATTACTACATTGCAAATTACTGAAGGAATTAACTGTCATTTGACATTGATATCTCAATCAGGTAACAGATAGTTTACTCAGCAATGGGGAGCAGCAGAGCAGCAAAATAGAATATCTTTACAATGTAGTTATTCAAATGCGTAATATGTAATGCTACAAGAGGTAAGTGCACACACAAGGTTCACCTTCACTTAAATGGACATTGGGCGAGTTTATGTAAAGGGAAAATATGATGCAGTGTGGGTTGAAGTTGTACCTGAAAAGATGCCACTAATTAAGACAGTGTGTTAGAAGGATGTTCTTTAGATTCCATGGAATTAGTAAAGATTAACATTTCTAAATATTAACAAAATGTTTATACTACTTTGAACAGAAGACTACAGCATTTGATATTATAATCTGCAAGTAAAAAGCTGTTTATGACAATTTCTCCTCAATTTTTGTTACAGTTCCACAAGCCAACAAATCAATAAAAATACTTAGTATGTACGGGCGCTGAATTAGGCATCATTGTATTAGTGCCTTTTGAGAATAGTGATTTTTGGGAATAGTGAGAGAGTCATAGAGAGAGAAAGAGAGAAGTAACAGCAATATGGACACTGTATTTGTATGGCTTCAGAGACCTTTGAACAAACAAAAACAAACTGACTTTCAGCGCAGTATTAAGAAAGTGCTGCAATGTTAGAGGACTTTTGAATAAGATTTTAAATCAAAATCTTGACACCGTTAGGAGTTTCTGTGGAGAAACTCAATTAGGCAGATGAAACTTTAGGAGAATCCATTAGGATGATGAAGAGGAAGCTGGTTTCACTGATAGAGGTCTAGTGCCTATAGATGGAGTAACTCAACTCAGTTGGCTAAGGAAACATAGAAACATAGAAACATAGAAAATAGGTGCAGGAGTAGGCCATTCGGCCCTTCAAGCCCGCACCGCCATTCAATATGATCATGGCTGATCATCCAACTCAGTATCCCGTACCTGCCTTCTCTCCATACCCCCTGATCCCTTTAGCCACAAGGGCCACATCTAACTCCCTCTTAAATATAGCCAATGAACTGGCCTCAACTACCTTCTGTGGCAGAGAGTTCCAGAGATTCACCACTCTCTGTGTGAAAAAGTTTTTCCTTAAAGGATTTCCCCCTTATCCTTAAGCTGTGACCCCTTGTCCTGGACTTCCCCAACATCGGGAACAATCTTCCTGCATCTAGCCTGTCCAACCCCATAAGAATTTTGTACGTTTCTATAAGATCCCCTCTCAATCTCCTAAATTCTAGCGAGTATAAGCCAATGCAAACATTGGTGCGGATCTATTAGGATGAGGAGGAACAAGCTGGTTTCACTTGCAGAGGCTGTGTACCTAGGGAGTAAGTGTACCTTGATTAGTAAGGGTGTCAGGAGTTATGGGGCAAAGGCAGGAGAATGGGGTTGAGAGGGAAAGATGGATCAGCCATGATTGAATGGCAGAGTAGACTTGATGGGCCGAATGGCCTAATTCTGCTCCTGGAACTTAGGAACCCTGAAGGAGAGCTCAAGGTTTGAAGTGGCCACTTCAAATGTTAACCATCAATGTGTGAAATTGGATTCACCAAATGGGCATGAAAAACAGGATATTTTTCATTAGGGATATTAATGAGCAGTTGAACTTTTCTGCAATGCAATAGGTTCATGGTCACATTTACCCACCATGGTGCCATTTCCCAGTTTCCAACACCTGAATCCAGAGATTCATATTGCAGAAGTTTGGAAAATAGCAAGCGTGATATTGTACCTACTGTGATTAAGAGTAAATAGTCACGGACAACACAGGAAAGCTGGGAATTCTCCACAGGTCAGGCTAGGGTGAGAGAAACAGACTCAATGTTTTAAATTGATGACCTTTCACCAGAGATCAATTTCAGCTATTTGGAGAAACTTACCACTTAAAAAGAATAGATTATTTTTCAAGTGATGTATTCTTTCTAGTGGGGAAGTGTGCAATTAGTAAATATGAAACACCAATACAGCATCCATTAAATTCTTGTTTAGGAAGGAACTGTTGATGCTGGTTTACACCAAAGGTAGACACAAAATACTGGAGTAACTCAGCAGGACAGGCAGCATCTCTGGACAGGAGGGGTGGGTGACGTTTCCGGTCGCCTGTCCAATCCTTTAAGAATGTTATATGTTTCTTTAAGATCCCCTGTCAACCTTCTAAATTCCAGTGAATACAAGCCCAGTCGACTCATTCTTTCATGACTCAGTTTGAGAAGGGTCACCCATTCCTTCTATTAAATTCATGTCCTTGTTTTCCTCCAGACTTCACCCCTCTTCCCTTCCTCACTTATTATTTCTGTAACCAACATCATCCTTGAGAACATTCTGGAATCTCGACCTTCCCGGTCACTTGTGCGTTCCTGGTTTTAATTATTCCACCTTTGGAAACAGTCCTTACTGGAAAGAATGCATCCCCTTTGATGTCTTGTTTTCACACCTTACCTTTCCTTATCTTTGTGTTTCCCTCTCATAGAAACATAGAACATAGAAGCATAGAAAAATAGGTGCACCGCCATTCAATATGATCATCTAACATCAGTACCCTGTTCCTGCTTTATCCCCATATCCCTTAATTCCCTTCGCCCGAAGAGCTAAATCTAACTCTCTCTTGAAAACATCCAGTGAATTGCCCTCCACTGCCATCTGTGGCAGAGAATTCCACAGATTCACAACTCTCTGGGTGAAAACGTTTTTCCTCATCACAGTCCTAAATGGCCTAGCCCTTATTCTTAATCTGTGACTCCTGTCTTCTGGACTCCCCCAACATCAGAAACATTTTTCCTGCATCTGGCATGCCAATCCTTTAAGAATGTTATATGTTTCATTAAGATGCCCTCTCATCCTTCTAAATTCCAGTGAGTACAAGCCCAGTCGACTCATTCTTTCATTGAGTTTGAGAAGGGTCTCGACCCGAAACGTCACCTATTCCTTCTATCCAGTGATGCTGCCTGTCCCGCTGAGTTACTCCAGCTTTTTGTGTCTATCTTCGGTGTAAACCAGCATCTGCAGTTCCTTCCTAAACTAAAAGAGGTGTCGAAATGTGAAAATTCATAGTTGCCAGCGAATGAATTATAAATAATCATAGTGATTTTGGTGTTTTCAAGTCATGCATTGCAATAACATCACATTAATCAATTATGATGAGTGGTGCTTATTCAGTTTGCTGCAGGGCTTGGAGAGGCCATTAATAAAGATGGATTGTTTTAATTCAGCTGGAACCTACAATAGGAGAGGGTGGAAGAATTAAACAACCAAGAATTTAGACGACCAAAGAGATGGAGACCAAAATAAATCAGAGAACGAAAGATCATATGAAGAGTGCCAGTTGTTTACACGAGAGGGAGGCTGGGTAGTCATGGGAGGTTCAAAGGGGAAGTAAAAAAGGAATGAGGAGCATGTTATAGATTGAGGGGGGATCTTATAGAAACTTACAAAATTATTTAGGGGTTGGACAGGCTAGATGCAGGAAGATTGTTCCCGATGTTGAGGAAGTCCAGAACAAGGGGTCACAGTTTAAGGATAAAGGGGAAATCTTTTAGGACTGAGATGAGAAAAACATTTTTTACACAGAGAGTGGTGAATCACTGGAATTCTCTGCCACAGAATGTAGTTGAGGCCAGTTCATTGGCTATATTTAAGAGGGAGTTAGATGTGGCCCTTGTGGCTAAAAGGATCAGGGGGTATGGAGAGAAAGCAGGTACAGGATACTGAGTTGGATGATCAGCCATGATCATATTGAATGGCGGTGCTGGCTCGAAGGGCCGAATGGCCTACTCCTGCACCTATTTTCTATGTTTCTATGAGAAGAGTGGTATGGAACGAAATCCAAAATTATTGCAGAGCCATGTATGTGAACGTGAAGAGGGTTGTAAAGATGAGACAGAGCTGATCAACATGGTCTTGATTGAAACCATGCATTACCAGACTCAGAACCTTTTTTTTAACACAAAGGGTGGTGTGTATATGGAACGAGCTGCCCAAAGAGGAGGTAGTTGAGGCAAGTACCATTGCAACATTTAAAAACCATTTAAACAGGTATATGGATAGGATAGGTTTAGAGGGATATGGGCCTAACACAGGAAGGTGGAACTAGTGCAGGTGGGACATTTTGGTCGGTGTGGGCAATTTGGGCCTGTTTCCATGCTGTACGACACTTGATGTATCAGGCTTCTGAATGGACTTTTCATAAGATAGGGTACAGTTCGATTCATCTCTACCCCAGTGAAGTCACTGTACTTTGTCTAAGGAACTGATGCTCGACAATGAGGGAAACTATATTCTGCACTCTGCATCTTCCCCTTTGCTCTATCTGTTGTACTTGAGTCTGAACTGAATGTATCTACGCGTGGTCTATCTTATGCGTTTGGATAGTGTGCAAAACAAAGATTTTCACCGTACCTCAGTCCAGGTGACAATATTATACCAAGACTTAAATCTGTGCAGCAAGGGACTGCAAGATAACCGGAAACCAGGTCCTGCTGCATGTACTCATGTACATATCCACATATGTACACACACACTCATGCACACACTCACGTGTATACAGACGTATGTACATATACACATGTAGGTACACACATGTGTACACACATGTACATATACACACACACACGTAAATACACACACACATAAATACACACACAAGTACACACTCATGCACACACTCACATGCGTATGCAGACGTACGTACACACACACGTACACACTCATGCACACACTCTCGCCTATACAGACGTATGTACATACACACATGTGGATACACACATGTGTACACACACACACATGTACATACACACACACACACGTAAATACACACACACGTACACACTCATGCACACACTCACATGCATATGCAGACGTATCTACACACACACGTATATGTACACATGTGTACGTACACACACACATGCACACACACGTACGCAGACACACACGTACATACACACACATGTACGTACGGACGTGCACTAACGTACACTCACACATACACACTTCCCCTTTTTCTGAATCACTTCAGTGTCCATTCCTTCTCCAATCCCCCCTCCAGCTCATATACCCACTCCCTCTCTCTCTCTCTCCCTCTCTCTCACACCCTGCCACCTCTCCTGCAAAGGCTCAGGCCAAAATCCTCCAAATATATGTAAAGATTCAGAGTTGGTGCTTGTGGACTGAAATAAATTTGAGTGTTGCATCCTTGTTAAGAAAGTCAGCAATATCCAGCCATATTGATGTTGACGGTAGAATATTTGCAGAGATAGATTCGCTGTCTGTTGGACATTCTTTCTTGACAAAATGTCAGAGGGCTGATGAGGAAAGTGTGGGTCATGTACACATGGTATTTTAAAAGGCACTTGATGAGATGCAGCATAATGGGCCTGTCATCTAGAGTAGAAGTTGCAGGCTGGATCAAAAGTGGGCCTTGTAACACGAAACAGAGCAGTGGAGAGATGCTGTTTAGTTTAGTGATACGGAAGGGAAACAGGCCCTTCGGCCCATCGAGTCCAGGCCAATCACAGAAGGAATGACTGTGCAAGATTGTGGGAAAGTAGCGGGTCACAGAATAATGGATTCATACAAAGCAAGATTGTCAATGTCCTATCTCTATGATCTGTATGAATTAGAAAAATTACTATCATTCCAACAACTACAACTGAAATATAATTTGAAAAATAATCAATATTTTAAATATATACAAATCTGTGACTATTTGAAAACACACACAAAAGATTATTATAATATGCCTTCCGACTTACTAGATGAAGCAATGAAGACAAAGGCGGAATCAGCTAATTTAATATCATACTTATATAATATCATTTTAAATATAGAAATACCCACAACAGATGGAATTAGAAGAGATTGGGAACAAGATCTAGGTATAAAAATTTCAAAAGAGAGTTGGGATAATCATTTATTACAGGTGCATAAATGCTCGATCAACGTACGACATACGCTTATCCAATTTAAAACATTACATAGATTATATTATTCAAAAACCAAACTAAATAAAATCTTTCCTAACGTCTCACCAATCTGTGATAAATGTATATGTCAAGAAGCTACCATAGCACATTCTTTTGTTTTTTGTACAAAAATCCAAAAATTCTGGTTTGAAATATTTGATATTTTTTCAAAATTAATCAAAATAAAACTGGTACCAAAACCAGAATGGATTATTTTTGGAATATCGGAAGGTATTCCTGAATTAAACGTGTATCAGAAGAATTTACTCAATTATGGGCTAATAATGGGAAAAAAGCTTATACTTAAATTCTGGAAAAATGCGCCCACACCAACAATAAAAATGTGGACATCAAATATGTTGGAAACATTACATCTGGAAGAGATGAGATTCCTCCTAGTAGGCAAAGCAGATCAATTTCAAAAGACGTGGTCTACGTTTTTGGACCTATTACAAGCATGAGGTGCAATAGTAATTTAGAAAAACAAATAAATAAATAAAAGGTATCTGGACCTGGTAATGGGAGGTAAAATAAAAATAGACTTGGTTGGTAGTTCCTTCTCTATGAAGTATGGTATAAGAGTCATAATAGAGCGATTGTTCCTTCTTTCTTTCTCTTTTTTTTCTAGGGTCTATTTTCTAACTTTACTTCCTTCTCTAACCTCTTTTCTAAGGGGCTTTCTTTTCCCAACACTCTTTTGCACTTCACAACCTTTGCGCACTTTCTTCACTTTTCTTACTTCTTTCTTTTTCTTTTTTAAAGTTTAAAAAAGTGAAGCGGTACAAAAAATGTATTAATATATACGTGTTGTACATTACTGTAATCTACCGTACTTCTAAAAAATTAAAAATTAAAAAAAAAAAAAAAAATAAATAAAAAAAAAAAAAAAAAAAAAAAAAAAAAAAAAAAAATACAAAGCAAGATTGTCAATGTCCTATCTGGGACACATGACAATAAACTCTCTTGACTTGAGTTGACTTCATACAGTATTGCAGCATGGAAATCGTTCACCAAATTACATTAATCCCATTAGAGACCCTCGGACTGTCCGATTAAAGGAATTTATCTTGCACTAAACGTTATTCCCTTGATCCCGTATCTGTACACTGTGGATGGCTCAATTGTAATCATGTATGGTCTTTCCACTGACTGGTTAACACACAACAAAAGCTTTTCACTGTACCTGGTTAATCAGCATGGTTAAGACAGCAAAGTCCAATCAAGGATAGTCCAGGGGTCACCAATGAGGTAGATAGTAGTTCAGCACCACTCTCTGGTTGTGGTAGGATCCTACAGTTGCCTGATAACAGCTGGGAAGAAACTGTCCCTGAATCTGGAGGTGTGCGTTTTCACACTTCTGTACGTTTTGCTTGATGGGAGAGGGGAGAAGAGGGAGTGGCCAGGGTGCGACTCGTCCTTGATTATGCTGCTGGCCTTGCCGAGGCAGCGTGAGGTGTAAATGGAGTCAATGGAAGGGAATTCAACGCAAATTCTGACTAAATGCACTCAGTTTTTAAGAACACAATTTCAATATTATATTATTGCGTTTCGGGTCGAGACCCTTCTTCAGACTGGTGTCCAAATATGCTGCCTGTCCCGCTGAGTTACTCCAGCTTTTTGTGATGACCTAATGTTCAACCTGAGTATTAATGATGTGAAACTTGCCCTTCATGTCCGACTGTGAAAACTAAATGAATGAGGCAGCCTTGCATGGATATGTTCAATGGGAAATGTTGCCCATAACATCTCTGCATAACAAGTAACAGTGATGGATGTCCTGACAGACAGAGATTTAATCCCAATCATTAATAACCTGGAATTATCTGTTTTTGCTTGAATGAAAATGTTTTTCCTCTTGACTGGTTTTTAATTAAGTTTCAACTCAACACACTGGTTCGTGGGCCGTGAGTGGAATTCACAAAAGATCGTTTACCTGTTGCTTTTGCGCTTAAGTTAAAGTGACATTTATTTAGTTGTAGTATTGTAGTGGGCCACCATTTTACATGTATTTCGGGTCGAGACCCTTCATCAGACTGGTGAAACGTCACCCATTCCTTCTCTCCAGAGATGCTGCCTGTCCCGCTGAGTTACTCCAGCTTTTTATGTCTAATAAGTTGTTCTAACAGTCTTTCGTGATTGACTAATAAAAATAAGAGAAAGACTGCTGATACAAATCACAGCCTCACTCCAGTCCTCATGTCGGGATTCAACCTAAAATATTAAAATGAAAAATATTGAAATGTATTTTTGCTTCCATAGATGCAGCTTGAACTATCGAGTTCTTCCTTTTTATGATGAATCAATAACTTATTGGATAAAAACATTTTGCTTCCACAGATGCTGCTTGACCTATTGAGTTCTTCCTTATTTTTGTAATGGACCAATGATTCCTTAGACCATGAGCAAAACGCAAAGTGCTGGAAGAATTCAGCAGGTCAGGCATCATCTGTGGAAGGAATCCCTGCCCCAGATGCCGCCTGGCCCGCCGAGTTCCTCCAGCACTTTGCAATTTGCTCAAGATTCCCGTATCTGCAGTTCCTTGTGCCTAGATCATTTCAGACTGTGAGAGAGGTACAGAGCTAGTGTTTTCAGGTAAATAAATTGTCATCAAAATGACCGTTGCGTTGCACTGAAATAGTAACACTGATTCTTTCTCCGCAGACTCTGCGGAGGCTTTTCAATGTTTTAAGTTTTGCATTTATTTCTCTATTCATCTTGCTGTGCACAAAGTGCAGTTTAATTTTACAGATGGCATTAATAAGCAAATAAAAGCTCTCACTTTTGAGAAGACAACATTCTTCCACATGGTTAATGTGCTCCCTTTGTACCTCATAAAGAATTGCAGGGAACATCAGTTAATGGCCTTGCAGAAGGCATGGAAATAGCAGCCGATGATGACAATATCCAGTGATGACAATGGACAGGAAATTTATCTTTGAACAAAGATCCTTAATAGCCGCGATGAACTAAACTGTGTGCATTGAAGTCATTTGCAGGGATAATTGACAATAAAACATAGTGGTTTACAAGGCTAATCTGATCTGGCAGGCAGCAAGCAAGATTTATTGAAATATAAGCAAGAAATGAAAGGGTTGTGTAATTATTTCCCGAAGTATCCAGGGCTATATTGAACTATTAATTTCATGACCATCTAGGATGGATTTCATGAATGTTTCAGAGGAGAATAGTTCCACGTCCCATGATGGCTTTAAAGTAATTCCTTTCACTCTAACAAGGTTGTAGGAAAAGCAGAACAATCCGCTCGAAATTAGCTCATTCTTTGGATCGTGAAGGGTTAAATGAATGCAAGAATGAATTATGAATTAACATAAAATTGGGGTAGATTGATCTCCATTGGAAGCATGCAGAGTAGGTAGATTGTGACATGAGGGTACTATCAGGAATGTCAAAGATGGACATAAAATGCTGGAGTCACTCAGCGGGTCAGGCAGAAGAACAAGGATAGGCAACGTTTCGGTTCAGGTCCATTCGTGGTCCTGACCCAACTGATTGTGGGGTAGGGGAAAGAAATCTGGAAGAAAGGATGAGCACGACAAAGGCAGTTAATGGGTGGAAAATAGGACAACAAGAATGGAAGATATGCAAGGAGTTCCCATATTAACAAGGATGGAAGATCAGGGCAGCACAGTAGCGCAGCGGTAGAGTTTCTGCCTTACAGCGCAGTGACCTAGGGTTTGATCCTGACTATAGATGTTGTCTACGGAGTTTGTACGTTCTCCCTGTGACCGTGTGTTTTTTTTTAATTAACACTGTCCTACACACATTAGGACCAATTTTTACATTTACCAATCCAATTTACCTACACATCTGTACGTCGTTGAAGTGTGGGAGGAAACTGAAGATCTCGGAGAAAACCCACGCAGGTCACAGGGAGAACATACAAACTCCATACGGACAGCAGCCGCAGTCAGGATCGAACCCAGGTCTCTGGTGCTGCAAGCGCTGTAAAGGGCCTGTCCCACGAGCATGCGACTGCATGCGGCAAGGTCGACCAAACCGGAAGCGGGGTCCGTGCGGGGGCCGCGCGGAGGTCGAGTGATCCCCGTACAGGGCCTGTCCCACCAGCATGCGACTGCATGCGGCGAGCGCGACTAAACCGGAAGCGGGGGCCGCGCGGAGGTTGAGTGAGTGACGTGAAGTTCGAGCGAAGTCCGCGGGAAGTTTGCGCGTGACGTACGGCGTCGAGACGCTGCGTACGGCGTCGTGGTGGCTGCGGGCTGGCCGGCCGTTGCCGCGCGGAATTTTTGAACAGTGTCAGTTTTTCGGAGCCCCGCGCGATGTCGGGACCAGCTCCGCACAACTCCATACGGCTCCGGCGATCGAAGTGGGACCGGCCCCGCGAGGCCGTACGGCTCAAGCGACCATGTTAGGTCGCGCTTGCCGCATGCAGTCGCATGCTCGTGGGACAGGCCCTTAAGGCAGCAACTCTACCGCTGTGCTACTGAGGGGGGGGGGGGGGGGTTGATAGGCAGATGGTTGGAGAAAGGCCAGAGATGAAAAGACTAAAGGTGTGAGATAAGGATCGATGAGGTGCTAATTGTTCAGCCGAAGAAAGGAATGTAGGTGGAAGGGGAAGGGGAGAAATGGGTGCAAGTTCAGGTGGGGCACAGGGAAGGGGATTGGGGAAAGAAGCGAGGTGGAGGGTTGGTTGTAGGTTGGTTAACAAAAATTGGAGAATTCCATATTCATACCGTTAGGTTGTAAGCAACCCAAGCAAAATATGAGGTGCTGTGTGTGGCTTCACTCTGGCAATGGAGGAGGCCCACGACAGTGTGGGAATGGGAAGAGGAGTTAAAATGGTTCAAAACTGGGACATCCAACAGTCCTTGGCAGCAAAAGAGATCAATTGAAGATATACAAATTCAGTAGACACAAAATGTCAGCCAGATAGAACTTGGAAGAAGGCAGAGATATCAGAGGGTTAGAGGGCTGGAGGGGACTACAGTGCTGGGGCACGACTAACCCAGAGAAATACAGAACATATAGATGAAGTGTATGGAAAGTAAGGACCAAAAGCAGCAACAGTAAAGGGCCTGTCCCACTTTCACGACCTAATTCACGACCTCTGCCGAGTTTGCCCTTGACTCATACTCACAGCATGGTCGTCACGAGGTCGTAGGTAGGTGGTAGCAGGCCGTGATTCTAGTCCTAGGTACTCGTGGCATCAAGTAGGTCGGGGCGTTTTTTCTAGCCTGATGAAAAATGTCCAGAGTAAAAAAGGTCGTGAATTAGGTGGTGAAAGTGGGACAGGCCCTTTAGTGAGCAGGAGCCAATACAACAGGTGTTTTGGTCGAAAATGTGTGTACCTGGGATTCTATGGTTCAGAGACCATTTTAATCCACCTCAGTAAATCCTTTCTTTACCATTGAGTCACTGAAGCATGCAATAGTTCAATCCTGTCTGCTCAATGTAGATGAAAATTCTGATTTGTCCGCCTTATTTTCCAGTAAAACTGAACAATTGACACCTTCCACGGATGTCACTTTCCCTTGAAATGAGGTAATAGGTATTTAGCTTCACCACAACCTTTCTGCATGGTATTCTGTCAAATTAATTCTGCAAGTTGTTATTTCTTCCTCAATTCAGTGGCAGGTGTGATTAAGACTGTCTCCTTGGTAAAAGCCATTGCGCATTTAATTGGAACAGTAGAGCATGCCCTTTCATAGTCATCTACATGGAGCAGTGCAGTTTCATGCCTCTCACATCTATCAGGGAACAAAGGAAATTTAAACTAATCAAAACTAATCTCCATGAGTGACATGCAAAGCTGATTGTTAATGGAAACTAACCACAAAAGGATAAGTGTACTTATTATATTTCTCTGAAACCCAGACTTGGAAGGATTCGCACACAAAGTAATTTATTTCACATTAACTCAGTTAAAATAAAATCAATGCCAATCTATGCTTAGTTCAGAGATGCAGTGCGAAAATAGGCCCTTCGGCCCATCGAATCCGCGCCGACCAGCGATCCCCTAACACTATACAATCCAACACACACTTGGGACAATTTACAATATCTGCTGAAGAATTAATCTGCAAACCTGTACGTCTTTGGAGTGTGGGAGGAAACCAGAGCACCCACAGATAACCCACGCGGTCACAGGGAGAATGTACAAGCTCCGTACAGACAGCACCAGTCGTCAGGATCGGACGTGGGTCTCTGGCGCTGTAAGGCAGCGACTCTAATGCTGCACCACCGTGCCAGCCCTCATCAATCAGCAAAGTCACAAAATTCTGGAGTAACTCTGCGGGTCAGGCAGCATCTCTGGAGAAGATCGAAATGCTCCGCAGATGCTGCCTGACCTGCTGAGTTCCTCCAGCGCTTTGTGTTTTGCCCTTGATTTAACCTTGCATTTATCAGACTGCCCTGCCTACAGCAGGGAACTCCCTCAGCACTGCATTAGAGCATCAACTTAGATGTTTGTAGATGAGTCACTAGAGTGGGAACTTGAATTCACCGGCCTTTATTGCAGGGACAACATTCTACCCAATGAGCCACAATTGCCACAAGGAATGCTACAAAGTGCAGCAATGTATTGGCAAGGCAAAGCAGGGTTAGCACTATGAGTCAGCAAAGGTTTCTCGGTTTCGACGGATTTCACATCGAGCAAAAATTTTACTGATTCAGATAGTCCCTTCCAATTCCAACCAAATAATTGGCAGTCACGGATGTTTACCAAGTACTATGTCCTTATACAAGCCTGTAATGCATTTTTATAGTCATATTGTTTTACATTTATCATCTTGAAATACCATTTTTGTTTTAAAGTCAATTCAGAACATTGAAAAAAAGAAAAACATGTCCTTTCTACACAACATGGTCAACATGGTCCAGTGAATATAATACACAACAGGACCCCATACATCTTTATTTATTTGTCCAAAGTACCTTGAAAACACAATGAATTACTAAATACACACTGTTCCTCAGTTATCACTCCAGCCTGCATTCCCACTCAGAGACTGACTGTGAACCTTAATAGGTAACCTGAGAGGATTCGATAAACACATTCAAAACCACTCATTTTAAACTCAGTGGAGCCTTTCTGAATTCGTACTTTTCCAAAATGTTTGTGAAGAAAGTTACTTCGTCCATAACTTTGCCTGGTTCTAATGGAAGAGAAGTTCAATTTTGAACCTTATTTCTCTCTCACAAATGCTGCCTGACCTGCTGAGTATTTCCATTATGTAATTTGCTTTTTTTTAAAATGCCATTTCCAGCGTTTATTCCGACGGGAGAACTTGAGGGAAGACATTCTCCGTGCATCCCGACCTCTGAACATTATACACAGAACCTCCCACCCAACCAAATCTCCACCCTTCACTTCCTTTATCTCGGGTTGTCTTCTTGCAAGATAGTCCATTTGTGCATTGATGTAGATTGTACAAACAGATGCAATATCGCCAGGTGGCCAGTGCCATCTTCTTCCCTGCCGTGTGCTGGGGCATCAGGGCGAAGGTTGCGGAAGTTTTTCATTATCTCTTGATACACGACAATGATAAACCAACACCTTTTTTTTCATCTCTCTGTCCCAATTGTGATGAAGGGTCTCAGACCTGAAACAATAATTGTTTCCCTCTCAATAGACAATAGACAATAGACAATAGGTGCAGGAGTAGGCCATTCGGCCCTTCGCGCCATTCAATGTAATCATGGCTGATCATCACCAAATCAGTACCCCGTTCCTGCCTTCTCCCCATATCCCTTGACTCCGCTATCTTTAAGAGCCCTATCAAGCTCTCTCTTGAAAGCATCCAGAGAACCTGCCTCCACCACCCTCTGAGGCAGAGAATTCCACAGACTCACCACTCTCTGTGAGAAAAAGTCTTTCCTCGTCTCTGTTCTAAATGGCTTACTCCTTATTTTTAAACTGTGGCCCCTGGTTCTGGACTCCCCCAACATCGGGAACATGTTTCCTGCCTCTAGCGTGTCCAAGCCCTTAACAATCTTATATGTTTCAATGAGATCTCCTCTCATCCTTCTAAACTCCAGAGTGTACAAGCCCAGCCGGGCTTGTACACTCTGGAGTTTAGAAGGATGAGGGGAGATCTCATTGAAGCATATAAGATTGTACAGATGCCGACTGACTTGCAGAGTGTTTTCCAGCATTTACTGTGTATTTTAATTTCAGATTTGCGGTTTGTGATTCCCAATTACAGAAGACAATTTTCCCCTTTCAATTACCTCTTGAAAAATATCCAAATCCCTCTTCCGTTCCAAAGAGAGTAGAACATTGCTTTCTCAGTTAGTTGTGACCTTTGGCCAGAAGCTTATTAAATTTAGCAACAACAATTTTGACATTTATCCAGCACTCTGTGTTTTGAATCGTGCAGTTAGATATTTATCATTATTAAATAAAATTTGCTGATGTGCAAGTTCTCTATTCCAGCTTTTTCCACCCCCCTCCTCCCTCCCCCTCTCCCTCCCCCTCCATCAGTGAAGATGGGTTCCAACCACAAAAAGGCATTGATATGCAGCGAGGTCTTGGTGCCCAAGTTCTTGGTTCACTGAAGGTGGCAGCACAAGTGGATAGGGTGGTAAAGAAGGCATATGGTATGCTTGCCTTCATTGCTAGGGGCATTGAATACAAGAGTCAGGAAGTCACGATGCAGCTCCATTGGACTCTAGTTATGGCCCTGTCCCACTGTACGAGTTCATTCAAGTGCTCTCCCGAGTTTAAAAAAAAAAATCAAGCTCGTGGTAAGCACGTAGAATGAACGTAGTGGGTACGTCGGAGCTCGGGGACGTCTCTTAGCGGCTCGTAACGCTAACGGCAGGTACTCGGGAAGACTCGCTAACGGTTGGAAACTCGGGAAGACTCGTGAAGGTTTTTCAACATGTTGAAAAATGTCCACGAGGGCCCCGAGTACTTACGAGCGGCCAATACCGTAAATCTCCGTGTTCGATTCAGGGCAAACTCGGGGAGAACTCTTGAATGAAGTCGTACAGTGGGACAGGGCTTTTTGGCCACATTTGGAGGATTGCACGCAGTTCTGGTCACCCCATTACAGGGGAGATGTAGAGGCTTTAGAGAGGGTGCGGAAGAGGTTTACCGTAATGCTGCCTGGATTAGAGGGTTTCAGCTACAGGGTGAAGTTGGATAGACTTGGATAGTTTTCTCTGGAGTGGGATGTTTTGGAGAGACTTGATAAAAGTATATAACATCATGAGGCATCAATAGATAGACAGTCAGAGCTTTTTTCCCCAGGGTGGAAATGTCCAACACTAGAGGGCGCAGCTATAAGGTGAGAGGGGGAAAGTTTAATGGAAGTGTATGGGGCAGGTTTACACAATAGACAATAGGTGCAGGAGTAGGCCATTCGACCCTTCAAGCCAGCACCGTCATTCAATGTGATCATGGCTGATCATCCTCAATCAGTACCCCGTTCCTGCCTTCTCCCCATATCCCTTGACTACGCTACCTTTAAGAGCCCTATCTAGCTCTCTCTTGAAAGTATCCAGTGAACCGGCCTCCACCGCCCTCTGCGGCAGAGAATTCCACAGACTCACAACTCTCTGTGTGAAAAAGTGTTTCTTCGTCTCCGTTCTAAATGGCTTACTCCTTATTCTTAAACTGTGGCCCTGGGTTCCGGACTTCCCCAACATCGGGAACATGTTTCCTGCCTCTAGCGTGTCCAAACCCTTAACAATCTTATATGTTTCAATGAGATCGCCTCTCATCCTTCTAAACTCCAGAGTGTAGCTTTACACAGAGAGTGGTGGTGGCCTGGAACACATTGCCAGGGATGGTGATGGAGGCAGATATGATGGTGGCGTTCAGATGACATATGTGGGTCATGTGCAGGCAGATGAGATCAGTTTAAATTGACATCATGTTCGGCACAGACATGTTGGGCCGAAGGGCCCCGTTCCTGTGCTCGATGTCACCTATCCATGTTCTCCACAAATGCTGACTGACCCAGTGTAACTCCACGGCAGTGGGAGAGTCTTGGACCAGGGGCCATAGCCTCAGAATAAAAGGACGTACCTTTAGAAAGGAGATGAGGAGGAATTTCGTTAGTCAAGAGGGTGGTGAATCTGTGGAATTCATTGCCACAGGCGGCTGTGGAGGCCGTGTTAATGGATATTTTTAAGGCGGAGATTTATAGATTCTTCGGTTGTCAGGGGTTATGGGGAGAAGGCAGGTAAATGGGGTTGAGAGGGAAAGATAGATCAGCCACGATTGAATGGCTGGGTAGGCTTGATAGGTCAATGGCCCAACGCTGCTCTTGGAACTCATGAAGTTTGTGCCTCTTTTTATGCTGAAGTGAATTATTGATTGAGACTCACACTTAAATAATCGCTTTCTTCTCATTTTGCCCACACTAGGTTCTTTTTTCCCTGCCTACAAACCCCCGGAGACGGTCTTCAAAATCACATTTTGGCTGGGCTACTTCAACAGCTGCATAAACCCAATCATATACCACTCTTCGCACCAAGAGTTCAAAAAGGCGTTCCAAAACATTCTGAAGGGGCAGTTCAGGCAGAGAAACCGCTCGTCCACCAAACAGTCTTTCGGTGGCAGTTCAGCCAGCGGGCACCTTAAAGAAGGGGAAAAGGAATTGCGACGCCTATCTCTGGGGGCGAGGGAAACCTTCTACAAGGTCTCGGACTCGGAAGGGGTTTGCCAGTGGAAGTTATTTTCGGAGCAAGGAACGAAAAGCAAACTCAACTCAAACTGCCGGCCCTCGGACAGAAGAGGCAACTCCATTTTCTGCCCCTGTTGCCCAGTTTCTAAGCCTGGCGCCCCAAGTTTGAAACTGCACACTAACTCAATCGGTGACTACGGGGACCCAGTTTGAACGAGACGCTCCCCGCCACCTACAAGAGGAACAAATGCACGCCCTGAGCATTATTGCATCCGCACTCACTGAAAACTCAATGCATCTCAAACATTCTCCGAAAGTGCTCAAAACAGCGTTTGGACTAACACTGTAAGTTTGAAACAATGTCAAAGGATGGCCGGGTTGTGTGCAATCTACTTCTGGCAAGGACACCAAGTCCAGCCAAGCGCTTGACAACCGGAGAGCGACCCGGAGAGGTTACTTTGAAGAAGGGTCTCGACCCGGAGCGTCACCCATTCCTTCTCTCCAGAGATGCTGCTGCCTGTCCCGCTGAGTTACTTCAGCATTTTGTGTCTATCTTCCATTACTTTACAACCTCGGACAATTCTCCAGTTGCACACCGTTGTCTACTTGAAATTGTCTACTTAAGGCGTGAATCAACTAGTGTAGGAAGGGTCTCGACCCGAAACGACACCCATCCCTTCTTTCCAGAGATGCTGCCTGTCCCGCTGAGTTACTCCAGTATTTTGTGTCGAACTTCCATTACAATTCTCCTGTTGCACACAGTTCTACTTGAAGCGTGAATCAACTCCACTTACTTCTTTGCAAACTTGAACAATTCCTCGCTTGCCTGCGGCCTTACCTGCATCGTGGATCCACTGCACGTAATTTAAATGATGTATCTTCGTGTTGCCACCACCTGTTCTAAGCTTAAGCGTAAAGGTACACCTTTAAGGTAAATTCAATCAAATTTCGCACTGCACGGGATAAAATCCAGAAATCCCCACTTCCTATCTCCTGTAAAATTGCAGTATTTGTTCAGCCCCATCTCAGGTGAAACCTCTCCGAACAGAGAAGGTGCATGGAAAAATAGGTCAACTTTAAGCTTACAACCGCCATCCATCTTTCAGTTGCAATGGCTGATCTATTACCCATATTGCACTGCAGCGGAGAAACTGCTCTATACATTGTACATTGACCGTCTTAAGAATTTATCCATCATGGTATTTTGCTTGGAAATAAAAAAAATCTTTATTTTATTCACTCTAGTTCATATTTTTTTTACAATATGACCAGAAGTTATTTTTAGTTACAAGATTATCCTGAATCTGAATCATGCAGCATCTCTGGAGGATATGGGTACGTGACATTTCAAGTCAGGACCCTTCTTCACACGTCAACTAGCCATGTCCTCCAGAGGTACAGCCTGACCCACTGAGCAACCATTTTGTGTTTTATTTTATAAGCCAGTGTCCTCATTTCTCCTCTGTACAACAGCCCCAATAATTGCATATTAAGCCCACTGAGATATCTGCACTCGTCCCATTCCTTCAGATGTTGCATAAGATTTAGTCTGGGTTTTTTTGCATCCAATTTTGAGCATCCAATTTGTCATGATGTGTGGCACTAGAATGTATCTTTTATTCTTTGGAAAAACTATTGCAAAATTTTCCGTGGGCAATTAAGAAGTTGGTTAGCTAGCTCCAAGACTTCCAGGTTCTACGAAGAATGGCTTCAAGCTGCTATCTGCGACCCACTCCAGACATACCTGAAATGAATATGTGTAGGAAGGAACTGCAGATGCTGGTTTAAACCAAAGAGAGACACAAAAAGCTGGAGTAACTCAGCAGGACAGGCAGCATCTCTGGAGAGAAGGAATGGGTGTCGTCCTGAAGAAGGGTTTCGACCCAATACGTCACCCATTCCTTCTCTCCAGAGATGCTGCCCGTCCCGCTGAGTTACTCCATCTTTTTGTGTCTATCTTTACTTGAAATGAAGGTCAGGGAAATACAGTGAAATACTTGGCTGCTTGCTAGTGTTGCAATTAGTTTCAGCCCCTCGGGGAAGAAATAATAAGATGTTTTTCTCCTGATTGCTCTTTTTGCTCTTTCTTGGCGAGTGCAAGTTCTAACTAATACGTTCCCCGCTGCCTCAGGGTGTTGCTGTGATGCCCTCCTTGATCAAAAGCTCACTGGCACCATATTATATGGGCTTACATGGGATGCTGGCACCAGGCCAGCAGTGTTAAGAGGATATCCAAAGAGGCAGACGTTCATAGCAAAGATCCTATAGGATCTTTGGTTCATAGTCTACAAAAGAGGAAGGGAGTAAGACCGGTGGGTAAATACATTTCAGGACCAGTATTGATGATTTTAGATGTTTGCAGTAGATCCAAACACAGAATTCAATCTTAATCTTTTGTCATTATATTGTAAGAAAAATATGATGGATGTAGTCAGAGTGAAGAGAATGTACTATTTTCTCCCTATTTTCATTCCCCCTTCAGCACACATTCTCATCTCTTCCTTATTCCTTTGACAACTTCATTCCAAGGGTTCACTGATTAATGGAGCCAGGTGAGAAATGAATGGAAGGTACACAAAAATGCTGGAGAAACTCAGCGGGTGCAGCAGCATCTATGGAGCGAAGGAAATAGGTAACGTTTCGGGCCGAAACCCTTCTTCAGACTGATAGGGGGTGGGGAGAAGAAAGGAAAAAAGGAAAAAGGCGGAGGAGGAGCCCGAGGGCTGGGGGAGGGGAGGAGACAACCAGATGGCTGATGAAGGGGAGGGGACAGCGAGGGCTGGCAGAATTGGGAGAATTCAATGTTCAAGCCCCCAGGATGTAGACTGCCCAAGCGGAATATGAGGTGCATTTCCTCCAATTTACGGTGTTGCTCGCTGTGGCCATGGAGGAGACCCAGGACAGAGAGGTCAGATATGGAATGGGAGGGGGAGTTAAAGTGCTGAGCCACCAGGAGTTCAGGTTGGTTATTGTGGACCGACCGGAGGTGTTCGGCGAAACTGAATGGAGTTGACTGAATGGAGTGAATGAATGGAGTTGACTTTCCACTGCCCTCGGTGTGGACTCAGTGGACCGAAGGGCCTGATTCCTGCGCTCCAAGAAATAGAGTCCCAGCCTACTCAACCCATAGCTCAGACCCTCCTAGACCGGGCAAAATCCTCGTAAATCCTACATACTTAATCAGTTAACAACTAATCATCTTACACAAGGAATGTTGTGCTTGCAGTAATGAGTAGGAGATAGAAGTGTGATCTGGAAGGAGGTGATGCTCCCCCAACCACGATCTCAAAAAAATTGTGTTAATAGGTTCATAAAATTACATGGAAACACAGGAACTGTTGTTGCTGGATTTTTACGTAGAACACAAAATGCTGGAGTAACTCAGTGGTTCAGGCAGCATCTCTGTAGGACATGGATAGGCAACGTTTTGGGTCAGGACCCTTCTTCATACTTGTACATTGGGGATAATCCATAACTAATGTTCAAGATTAGTGCTGCCTTTCTGGCTTTTGAATCTTACTTTGAGCCCTGCCTGAATGAGTATATTATTTTGTTGCCGATTTAAGTGCCAGCCTAGTGTGAAAGTTGCATTAAGAGTTCCGCTCTTTTCCCATATCGGATCCAAATAACGGGCAAACCATCATCGGAGTTGTGGTTGTCGATTCCAAGGAGTTTGGTTTCTAGTTACACATCGGAGAATTGAGTCATAGAGTCATACAGCGTGGAAACAGGCCCTTCGGCCCAACTTGCCCATGCCGACCAACATGTCCCATCTACACTAGTCCCACCTGCCTGCATTTGGCCCCATATCCCTCCAAACTTGTCCTATCCATGTACCTGTCTAAATGCTTCTTAAATGGTTGTTGTTGCAAAACCACTCAACCTCTCCCCTCTATACAACATGACATCTGACTGTTATGCTCAATGCCCCCTCTCACCTTCCGACTGATGGAGGTAATCTTCTTTACCATTCTATCTACTTGTGCAGTCAAGAGTCTTATGGCCCTGTCCCACTGTACAAGTTCATTCAAGAACTCTCCCGAGTTTAAAAAAAAATCAAACTTGTGGTAACACGTAGAATGTACGTAGCGGGTACGTCGGAGCTCGGGGACGTCTCTTAGCGGCTCGTAACTCTAACGGCAGGTACTCGGGAAACGCGGTAAGCTCGGGAAGACACGTGAAGATTTTTCAACATGTTGAAAAATGTCCACGAGAGCCCCGAGTACCTACGAGCGGCTATTACCGTAAATCTCCGAGTTCGAATCAGGGCAAACTCGGGAGAACTCTTTGAATGAACCCGTACAGTGGGACAGGGCTTTAAGTGTATTTAATTGTCACAGGTGCTGACAACCAAACAACAACATTCTGACTCGCTGTAGTTTAAGGGAAGCACGGTGGCACAGCAGTAGAGTTGCTGCCCTGCAGGGTTAGATGCCCAGGATCGATCCTGACCACGGGCGCCGTCTGCACGGAGTTTGCACGCTCTTCCGGTGATCACGTGGGCCCTCTATGGTTGCTCCGGTTTCAAGATCCAGTCTAAACATCCAGACAGCATTGAGAGAGTGTTGCACAGTCATGGATGCTATATTAAGGCAGAGATTGATAGATTCTGGATTAGTACAGGCGTCAGGGGTTATGGGGAGAAAGCAGGAGAATGGGGTTGAGAGTGGAAGGTAGATCAGCCATGATTGAATGGCGGAGTTGACTTGATGGGCCAAATTGCCTAATTCTGGCTCGCAGAATTTGAAATAAGATGTTAAATTGAAGTCTCAACCTGTCCAAAACCTTTGAAGAAGAACAGCAGAATTCTTTCCAGTGACCTGGCCAATATTTATTCCTTTTTCAACATTACTAATGCAGGGAATATGGCCATTATCACGTTACTGCTTGTGGTACCTGAACGTGCATAGGTTGCCTGACATATTTCTAACAACAATGATCTGAAACAGATCTGAATAAATCATGGGCAATTTTTATTCTTTTATTTGAAGTCTAGCGCAGCGTAAGGTCTGGTGGAAATATCAGTCGGAAATGTAGGAGCTTCGTATAAAGTAGCATTAGCCACCAGGTCATTAGGCAGCAGAATGTCGAGCTTCAGTAGCAAATCAATGGAAATATTTACCTCAACTCACTCTACAGACTAAATGAAAATATGTGCCAAAGTGGCTAAAACTGTAAATATTTGAAGTAAAGGAAATAAAGGGAAGTAGGGAAAGACCAGGTTTATGGGATTTATTTTTTGGATTGCTTCTGAGAAGTCACGGGAAGAACTTACAATCTCCGTATGGACAGCACCTGTAGTCCATACGGAGAACCCGGGTCTCTCGCGCTGTTAGGCAGCAACTCTACCACTGCACCACTGTCATGTACAAACCATGAGCGATGTTTGTAAGCTTCATCCACAGGGTCTAGCCCCACAGTGTGGAAGGGCAGGAGAGCTATCGACTGTTGCCTTCACCCATACCGCCTTTGCAGCTGCTGCTTTAAGCTTCAGCGCGTCCCTCAGCATGGTCCCTTCCCTGCAAATGGGCCAGTCAGCTACATGTTGTTCTGTTCACCCAGAGAGTTGTGAATGTGTGGAATTCTCTGCCACAGAAGGCAGTGGAAACCAATTCACTAGATGTATTCAAGAGAGAGTAAAGATAGAGCTCTTAGGGCTAACGGAATCAAGGGATATGGGGGAAAAGCAAGAACAGTGTGCTGATTTTGGATGATCATATTGAACGGTGGCGCTGGCTCAAAGGGCCGAATGGCCTACTCCTGAAACTACTTTCTGTGTTTCTATGTTCAGCCCCTTGCACCAGAAGTCCAGCAAGTTTCAGTCAGGCCAAAGTGCATATGCATCCCCTGAATGATCACATTTAACCCTAGTAGTAGGATGGCTCGATTGTAATCATGTGTACTCTTCCACTGACTGCTTAGCACGCAACACAAAAGCTTTTCACTGTACCCCGGTAAACATGACAATAATCCAAACTAAACAGTAATCGTACCCCTTTTACTGTGTTTAAGAAGGAACTGCAGATGCTGGAAAATCGAAGGTAGACAAAAATGCTGGAGAAACTCAGCGGGTGCAGCAGCATCTATGGAGCGAAGGAAATAGGCAACGTTTCGGGCCGAAACGTTGCCTATTTCCTTCGCTCCATAGATGCTGCTGCACCTTTTACTGTGCATTGGTTACACTGGTAAAGAACTTGCCTGTTTTCGGGAACTTGTGGGATACCTCACCTGGGTTGTGATAGTGTTCACTGTGTTTCTTTGGTGAATGAACAGAAAGAGGTCACTTGCAAAATTAATATTCCACTGAACATCAAAAAATGTTTACTGAAGACAAGAAAGCAAGAGTCTTATTGGCAGAAAACGTGCTTAGAATTTGTCTTGTAATGCAACTCGGCTGTGAAGTAAAATATTTATTGATCTGCTTTTGCCTTGTGCTTAACATTCCACTCTGCTGTTGGTACAATCTTTAATACAAGAAAATGCAAGTAGCTATCCTTCACACCCTTCATTGTTGTTTCCATGTAGAGCTTGCAGCTCAGTGTATCCTAATATCAGAATCAGAGGCATCCATCTTCCTTTCTTCCCACCTACCTGTATCCACCTTTCACTTGTGCAGGAAGGAACTGCAGATGCTGGTTTACACCGAAGATAGGCTGGAGTAACTCAGCGGGCCAGGCAGCATCTCTGGATAGAAGGAATAGGTGACGTTTTGGGTCGAGACCCCTCTTCAGCCTGAAGACCTCAGTGTGAAGAAGGGTCTCGACCTGAAACGTCACCCATTCCTTCTCTCCAGAGATGCTGCCTGTCCCGCTGAGTTACCCCATCCAGGCTTTTGTGTCCATCCACCCATCACTTGCCAGGCTTTATCTGCCCCCCACCCCGACTACAACCTGAAGAGTCCTAACCTGAAACTTTGTCCGTTCATTCCCTCATCAGATGCTGCCAGACCCACTGAATTACTCCAACACTTTGTGTTTTTTTCCTCCTTCATTTGGAACCATAGAACCATATAGCAGGGAAACAAGCCCTTCGGTCCAACTTGTCCATGATGACCAAGATGCCCCATCTAAGCTAATCCAACCTGCCCGCATGTGATCCGTATTCCTCTAAACCTTTCCTTTCCATATTTATTTACTTGGAATCATAAAGTCATACAGTATGGAAAACAGGCCCATCGGCCCACCTTGCCCACACCGACCAACATGTCCCATCTAACAATAAGATTGTTGAGGGCTTGGACACGCTAGAGGCAGGAAACATGTTCCGGATGTTGGGGGAGTCCAGAACCAGGGGCCACAGTTTAAGAATAAGGAGTAAGCCATTTAGAACAGAGACGAGGAAACACTTTTTCTCACAGAGAGTGCTGAGTGATCTTACAGAGATCTGTGGAATTCTCTGCCTCAGAGGGTGGTGGAGGCAGGTTCTCTGGATGCTTTCAAGAGAGAGCTAGATAGGGCTCTTAAAAATAGCGGAGTCAGGGGATATGGGGAGAAGGCAGGAACGGGGTACTGATTGGGGATGATCAGCCATGATCACATTGAATGGCGGTGCTGGCTCGAAGGGCCGAATGGCCTACTCCTGCACCTATTGTCTATTGTCCATTGTCTACACCATTCCCACCTGCTTGTGTTTGGCCCATACCCATCTAAACCTATCCTTTCCATGTACCTGTCCAAATGTTTTTTTAACGTTGTGTTAGTACCTGCCTCAACCACCCCTCTGACTGCTCGTTCCATATACCTACCACCCTTTGTGTAAAAAAGTTGCCCCTCAAGTTTCTGTTGTATCTCCCCCCCCCCCCCCCCTCCCCCCTCACCTTAAACCTATGTCATTTGGTTCTTGATTCAACTACTCTGGGTAAAAGAATGTGCATTTACACTCTCTATTCTTCTCATGATCTTACACGCCTCTGTAAGAACACCCTTATATACAATACAATACAATACAATTTATTTGTCATTTGGACCCCGTTGAGGTCCAAACGAAATGTCGTTTCTGCAGCCATACATTACAAAACGAAGAAGACCCGAGACACAACACAATTTACACATACATCCATCATAGCGCTGTGATGGAAGGCAATAAAAACGTATCTCTCCACTGCACTCCCCCCCCCCCCCCCGATGTCAGAGTCAAAGTCAAAGCCCCCGGCGGGCGATGGTGATTGTCCCGCGGCCATTAAAGCCACGCCGGGTGATGCAAGGTCGCGCACCGGGTCTTGGTGTTAGAGCCCCGGCGTGCGCTCGCAAAGTCCCGCGGCCACTCCAAGCCGCGCGGGGCGGCGATGCAAAGCCCCGCTCCAGGTGCTCTTCAACCCCGCAACTCGGGCGGGAGAAGTCGCCGCTGCGGAAGCCCCGAAAAGCGGTCTCCCACCAGAGACCCGCGGGCTTCCGGTGTTGCCGTCCGCCAGACCCGCGGCTGTAGCCTCCGAATCTCCGGGGGTCGGGTCGCAGCAGCGATTGTCTCCACCACAGCTCCACCCGCTCCGGACTCGGCCAGCCCCGTGACGGTGAGTAGTCCGCAGCTCCGCAACTGGAGCCCCAGGTCGTTCCTGCTGGAGGCCGCTCCACGTTGCCCAGCCCCAACGACAACGGAGACCCGACAAAGAAAAGGTCGGATCTCCCGTGCAGGGGAAAGATTTTAAAGTCCCCCCCCCACCCCCGCCCCCCACACACATACCCCGACAAAAATAATAATAAAAACTACATAGAAACGAGACAAAAATAATAAAAAGACAGACGGACTGCAGAGGCCGCTGCTGACGAGAGTCGCGCCACCCACCAACCCTTCATCCTCCTGCGCTCCAAGGAATAAAGTCCTAGCCTGCTCTCTAGAGCGCAGGCCCTCGAGTCCTGGCAACATCCTCATAAATCTTCTTTGCATCCTTTTCAGCTTAACAACATCCCTACTACAACAGGGTGACCACAACTGAACAAAGTACTCCAAAGTCTGTAGAGGTCTGAGTACAGTCTGAAGAAGGGTCTCGACCCGAAACATCACCTATTCCTTTTCTCCAGAGATGCTGCCTGACCCGCCGAGTCACTACAGTCTTTTTGCATCTACCTTCACAATACTCCAAATACAGCCTCACGAATGTCTTGCCCAACTATTTCTCTGTTTCTAACCTGTTGTTATTTCACTGCTTCTCTGGGAAAGATAGATGTGCCTTCATGCGGCCCATAATGAAGCAGTTCTTTAATGTCTGAACTCTGGCATAGTATTTCATCAACTTGTTTGATCACAGCAAGACAGTAAAATCTCTGGTGACCTTCCACCATTTGTCCTCACACCACTTTAAACTGCAAGTAGCCTTCTCAAATTAAACCTGGATATTTCCTACCGTTGTACCTCGAGAGACAGGAACATTGTCCTTCTGACGAAAAGGGGTGGCACAGCGGTAGAGTTGCTAGAGACCCAGGGTCGAGCCTGACCACGGGTGCTGTCTGTCCGGAGTTTATACGTTCTCCCCGTGACCTGCGTGGGCTTTCTCCGGGTGCACCAGTTTCCTCCCACATTCCAAAGACGTCCTAAGGTTAATTGGCTTAGTAAAATTGTAAATTGTCCCTAGTGTGTGTGGGACAGTGTTAATGTACGGGGATCGCTTGCCAGCATGGACTCAGTGGGCCGAAGGGCCTGTTTCCATGTTGTATCTCAAAACTAAACCATCTCTAAACTGAACTAGACTTTATTACAGTATGGATATGAGATCTTCATTAGCCCTTCTGAAGAAGGGTTTCGACCCGAAACGTTGCCTATTTCCTTCGCTCCATAGATGCTGCCTCACCCGCTGAGTTTCTCCAGCATTTTTGTCTACCTTCATTAGCCCATCCCTGTTAACCAGGTTGAAACTCAATGTCATTGAGTTTGTCGAAATGTAGAGCTTTAACATTTAATAAAAACAGCCAATGTTTTAACCGATGAGTTGATTGCCTACACGAGCTGGCTTTCAATCCACACAAAAGACATTCTGCCGTTTTTAGTCCCAACAACAAACCTTGAATCAAAACACAGACAGAGGTAGGTCTGAGTGGATTTTCAAGTCTATTCCTGTCAGCTATACACTGTAAACATGAATTGTCCGGATTGGTTTGTGATTGGAAATGAACAGTTCAGATAACAATAGTGCCAACAACATTAAATATGAATATATATTAAAAACAATTTGTCTTCATTTTTTCCACCCTTACATTGAGCATCACTGGCTAGTTTATTGCCTACACATTAATGGCAAGTAAGAATTTCATTGCTCTATCTGGGACATATGACCCTAAAACACTCTTGACCCTTGACTACAGGTAAGCTACCTTTCCGAACGCCCTTCTGAGGGACTCGTGATCAGATGATCAATGGGCAGCATGGACTCGGTGGGCCGAAGGGCCCGTTTTCACGCTGAATCTCTGAGCTTTCCATCTGAGAACACGGTGTGTAGAAAGGCGCCCAGGTGTCATTTGGAGAGCCAATATCAGAAACAGAACCAGGGTGGCACGGTGGCACAGCGGTAAATTTGCTGCCTTACAGCGCTTGCAGCACCGCAGACCCAGGTTCGATCCCAACTACAGGTGCTCTCTGTAACGGAGTTTGTACGTTGCCCCTCTGACCGCGTGGGTTTACTGCAGTTTTCTCCCACACGCCAAAGACATGCAGGTAGAGTATGTAGGTAAATTAGCTTGGTAAATGTAAAAATTGTCCCTAGTGTGTAGGATAATATTAATATGTGGGGGTCGCTGGTCGGCGCGGACCCGGTGGGCCGAAGAGCTTGTTTGCACCCTGTATCTCTAAACTAAACTAAAGATCTGAATAAATCATTGTCAATATCAGTCATAGTGTCATACAGCGTGGAAACAGGCCCTTTGGCCCCCAACTTGCCCACAACGACCAACATAAGTTCATAAATTAATAAGTGATAGGAGCAGAATTAGGCCATTCGGCCCATCGTCTAACCGCCATTCAATCATGTCTGATCTATCTTTCCCTCTTAACCCCATTCTCCTGCCTTCTCCCCATAACCACCGACACACGTATCAATCAAGAAATCTAGCTAGCTCTGCCTTAAAAACATGTCCCATCTGCACTAGGCCACCAGCCTGCGAGTGGCCCAAAGTCCTGTGCTGTATGGCTCTAAGTGAAGGGAAGGGAGCGGAGCACAACGTGCTGGAGTAACGATGTGCAAGTTATGTAAGGATTGTGATTAAATGCATTTCAATTTCCAATAAGCCACAAGACACTCAGGCTGAAGGTCCTGTTCCCATGCTATATCTCCAAAGTCTAAAGTAAAATATAAGGACATGGTGGGCTGAAGAACCTATTTCAGCGCTGTGTTACTTTATGACTGAGGCCTCTCAATGTACTTTCGAAGCCAGCAAATTGCTTTGACTTAGAGGAAATTGTGTTTTATATTACAATGTTTTTGAGAAGAGATTTCATCAGCGACTAAAATGCCACACCATGTGTAAGTTTAAGATTAGTTTAGTTTAAGTTCAAAGATACAGCACGGAAACAGGCCCTACGTCCACCATGTCCACGCCGACTGCCGACCACACTGGCTATTTGTTACCCACTCACATCCACTCCCTTGCACACTTGGGGCAATTTACAGAGGGCCAATTAACCTATAAGCCCGAATGCCTTTGGGATGTGGAGACACACGCGGGTCACAGGGAGAACGTACAAACTCCACATAGACAGCACCCGAGGTCAGGATCGAACCCGGGTCTCTGGCGCTGTGAGGCAGCGGCTCTACTAGCTGCGTCACTGTGACTGTTTAGTTTAGAGATACAGCGCGGAAACAGGCCCTTCAGCCCACCGGGTCCGTGGCCGACCAACGATCCCCGCACACTAGCACCATCCTACACACACTAGGGACAATTTACAATTTTACCAAGCCAATTAACCTCCAAACCTGTGCATCTTTGGAGTGTGGGAGGAAACCGGAGCTCCTGGAGAAAACCCACTCGGGTCACGGGGAGAACGTACAAACTCCCTACAGACAGCACCCGTAGTCAGGATCGAACCCGGGTCTCTGGCGCTGTTAGACAGAAACTCTACCGCTGTGCCACCGGACCTTCTGCCGTTCTAACCTCCTTTTCTGAAAATAGCTTTCAGACAATTAATACCAGATATCGTTTCAGAAATAATGTCCTCCGGTGCTTCCTTCATGGAATCACAAATGAGGAATGTCAGCGCGAGGAAGACATTAGTGGGCAGATGAAGACGTTTCAGAGGCCAACAAGATCCCATGAACTATGTGGTGACATTTTAGGAATGGATGAGGCCAAGCATGGGATAGATACCAGAGGGAAAGAAAACCTATATTTTTTTAATTAATAGTTTCATTTGGTATTTTCACAGAAATATATAAAGAAATAATATCCTTGACCCAGGTCTCCATTTCCTGAAAGATTATTCCTGGAATGTGGTGATGTTTGTTTTACTATTTCTACGGACTTCCATGTTGAATTAAAAAAGATTCTCAAGTGAATTCTGGATTGCTAGGTAATATAAGAGCTTGTGTGAAAATGTTACCTAAAGTCTAAATACAGTCATCGGTCGAGGTGATTGATGGATTTCATTAACTGAACATATGGAGGGATGTGAATATGTCAGATCTCCACCAAGGTCTCACTCAAGGCACTGAAAAGAATAACAGGTTCCCTTTGAAATAAAACTATATTTAAAAGTCTCGCAATTATGTCGCACCCCAGTCTCCTCTCCCAGGGTCGATCCACATTGAACAATATTCCATCCCATTCTTATGTTTCACTTGTCATTGTTTAGTTTAGTTTAGTTTCGAGATACAGCGCGGAAACAGGTACTTCGGCCCACCGAGTCCGCGCTGACCAGTGATCCCCGCACATTAACATTATCCTACACACACTAGGGGCGATTTTACATTTACACCAAGCCAATTAACCTACATACCTGTACGTCTTTGGAGTGTGGGAGGAAACCGAAGATTTCGGAGAAAACCACGGGGAGAACGTGATGTTTCGAATGTGCCACTTTGGAGTAACCAGGGTGCCAGCATCAACGTTGCATCTGCAGTTTAGTTTAGAGATATAGAGCGCGGTAACAGGCCTTCGTCTCATCGAATCCACACCAAACCAGCGATCCCCGCACATTCACACTATCCGACACACATTAGGGACAATTATAATTACACCAGGCAAATTAACCTACAAACCTGCACATCTTTGGAGTGTGGGAGGAAACCGAAGATCTCGCAGAAAAACTCACGCAGGTCACGGGAGAACGTACAAACTCCCTACAGACATGCACCCGTAGTCGGGATCGAACCTGGGTCTCTGGCGCTGTAAGGCAGTGGCTCTTTTGTTGATAGATTATTGGACCTGTACCCAACTGACTGGGCCATTGACCGAGGGACACAAGTTCAAATCCTGCCATGGCATTGACGAAAGTTAGACTGGGGTAATTGGGCTGGTTCAGGCTGATGGATCCTCAGTAAATGTAAGTGTGCATTCCAGGCTTCTGCGTTTGGGCACTGCAGAAAAGATTATGGAATAGACTGGGCTTATTTCCACCACCGGACTCACCAGTGTCTTGGGGAAGCCTTTAATGTTCTTAGCTGAGGGCTGGGTCTGACATCTTGTCTTTACACCAGCCATTACTGGCACACTTAGTGCAGTCCCATTCATCTCAGTGAGATTTGCAGCCGCTAGTAAAGGTTTAGCCCCCAAAAAAGGCACCAACTCTAATCCTGTGTCGGGAGGGCCTGCAGATGGAGGTTAAAACCAAAGACAGACACAAAAGGCTGGAGTAACTCAGCGGGTCAGGCAGCATCTCTGGAGAAAAGGAATAGGCGACGTTTGAAGTCGAGACACTCTTCAGGGTGTCGGATCAAAACGTCACATATTCCTTTTCTTCAGAATGCTGCCTGACCCGCTCAGTTACAAAGTCTGTCCTGCTAGGTTTTGTCCTCCCCATCATCTCTTCCAGGTCAGGTCGAAACTGGGTCTCTGGCGCCGTGTAGCTCCCCATATCCCTTGATTCCATTAGCCCTAAGTGCTATATCTCTCTTGAATACATGCCTTGAATACATATACAATGGCACTGCATTCCCTTGTCTCTGTACTGTACACTGCACAATGACAATAAAGTTGAATCTGAATCTGAATCATAAGAGACCCCGCTTAGTATTAAATTAAAGTTCATACTCCTGAGATGCACCTTGCAACATGTCACTTGGATGTCATAATAAATGTGAGTCGGTTATAGCGTCTCCTGACTGCTCCTTGAGGCATGAAAAACAATTTCCTATCAGCAGTTCATCAGCTTTGTTGCGGCAGCTTAAGAGAACTTCAGCAGCGCGCAGGTCTTAAATATGATGTTATTTACACAGAGTAATTTCAAGCCTCAGTTCTCCCATCTATTCCTGTTTGCTCGTCACTAACTGCTATTTGATGAGCCAGACCTTCAAGCTCAGCAGCAAGAAAACTGACAAAAGAAAGTACACACAAATATTTCTCGCAATACAGGACACCCTCTGACCACAGGATGGTGTTCGTTACTGCGGATATCCGCTATAACCAAGTAATGTATTATGGTTGTACAAGCAGTGAAACAAACAACTGCAGTTGCTGGTTAATGCATAGAAGGACACAAAATGCTGGGAAAACTCAGCGGGTCAGGCAACATCTTGTTAAGAAGGAACTGCGGATGTTGGAAAATCGAAGGTAGACAAAAGTGCTGGAGAAACTCAGCGGGTGCAGCAGCATCTATGGAGCGAAGGAAATAGGCACCGTTTCGGGCCGAAACCCTTCTTGGAGAACATATGGATAGGTGATTTAGTTTAGTTTAGAGATACAGTGCAAAACAGGCCCTTTCGGTCCACCGGGTCCGCGCCCACCAGCGATCCCCGCACACATTAACACTATCCTATACCCACTAGGGACAATTTTTACATTTACCAAGCCAATTAACCGACAGACCTGTACGTCTTTGGAGTGTGGGAGGAAACTGAAGATTTCGGAGAAAACCCACGCAGGTCACAGGGAGAACGTACAAATTTGGGGAGAACGGGATGTTTCGAGTCGAGACCCTCTTCAGCTACTCAGTGCGTAACTGGGCCTAGAATCCAGATTCAGCCTCGTCTTCAGATTCAGACGAGTGCAAGGAACGCTCCCAACCCGAAACATCATCCATCCTCGAGCCCTCTGTTGCCGGGACGATCATGGCTCCCGCAGTCGGCGGCATTTGGGCCCTCCGCATCGGGGCGATCAGCTCCTGCATCGGGGGGATGTCAGCTCTCCCGCGCCGGGCTATCGGACCCCGCGTCGTGGCTGGTCGAGCCTCTGCATCGTTCGAGCTTCCCAACTCGGCCTCTCCCGAGACTGCGAGCTCTCGATGGTAAAGTCCGCAGTCCGTGGTTGGAGCTATCCCAGGCAAGGGATCAGCTCCGATGTTAAGTCCACGCCCCGCGGTGGGGCTCAAAATCAGTCCGAGGAGGCCTCCAGCTCCATCGATGTTCGGCCGCAGAGCGACCGGAGATACGTTCTGGAAAACAATCGCATCTCCAGCAAGGTAAGAAACTGAAAACAAGTTTCCCCCTCCCCCACCCCCCAAGTAAAACAAACCAGAGAACATTTACACAAACTTTTAACACACACAAAAAATAAAAAAATGACGAAAAACCAGATAGACTGTTGGCGGGGCTGCCAATCGTGCGGCGCCCCCTGGTGGAACAACCTGTTTCTAACATATAATTGCAGCTCCAGGCGAGGTCTGTCAGTGTTTAGTGCAGATCACACTTAACCCTCCCACCTGTATGCATTGCTGAAGCAATCTTCACTTAAATGGCCTTCTCTTCCATTTACATGTTGTTAGTTTAGTTTAGTTTGGAGATACAGCGGGGAACAGGCCCTTCGACCAACCGAGACCACACTGAGCAGCGATCCCCCATTCACGCCAGCTCCATGTTATCCCACTCTCTTGGCCACTCCCGACACACGGGAGGGCGATTCTGCATCGACCTACGAACCCGCACGTCTTTGGGATGCGGGAGGAAACCGGAACAAAATCACGCGGCCACTTTTGATAGAATTCGCACACTCATCTGGCTTCTGTCTCATTGCTCAGTCGAAAGGCCAAAGCAGAGAGTAAAAACAATGCCATTGCATCAGTACACTTCCCATGTCACACTGACATAACTGAACATTCGCCAAAGTAAATAAGAGAGGCACATACATAGTGAAGGAATTAGACACGACTATCTGAGATTGGAGGGGTGGCAAAAGTCACAGAGATCTCATGAACTATTGAGCAGAAGAAAGGCATTCAGTCAGTTATTTACAGTCAATTGTATTTGTATAGCACATTTAAAAACAACTCACGTTGACCAAAGTGCTTTACATCAGTGCAGATACTAATGGTACACACACATAACAATACCCTTATAGCATTCCCTTATAACACATACTTCAGCTTGCGCTATTATGGTCCTATTTACCTGGTATTATTGATAGTTTGTTGTACACTTATTTGTTTGTGTTTAAGATGCCTGTAAAGTTGTCACAAGCACGAATTTCAACGTTGTGGGCACAGTGCATACAGTATGACCAGTAAACGCTCTTGACTCTTGTCCTTAACATATCTGCCAGCCTTGAAGTTTATCTCCACAGTTTACTGCACGTCCAAGGTAATGTTCAGGTTAAGTGCATGAATATAAATTGTATCCTATTTGCAAGTCTAGGTCATTAATATACATCCAGAAAGGAAAACCTTGGGGAAAGCATTCTCCTATCCCCTCCCATTCAAGATTCAAGATTCAACAGAGCTTTATTGTCATGTGTCCCTGATAGGACAATGAAATTCTTGCTTTGCTTCAGCACAAAGAACATAGTAGCATGAACACAGAACAGATCAGTGTGTCCATATACCATTGTATAAATATATACACACATGAATAAATAAACTGATAAAGTGCAAATAAACAGATAATGGGCTATTAATGTTCAGAGTTTTGTCCGAGCCAAGTTTAATAGCCTGATGGCTGTGGGGAAGTAGCTATTCCTGAACCTGGTCGTTGCAGTCTTCAGGCTCATGTACCTTCTACCTGAAGGTAGCCGGGGAGATGAGTGTGTGGCCAGGATGGTGTGGGTCCTTGATGATACTGCCAGCCTTTTTGAGGCAGCGACTCCCATTACCTTCCTTTGGTTTAAAGGGGTCTGAAGAAGGGTCTCGACCCGAAACGTCGCCCATTCCTTTTCTTGTTACAAATGTTGACCTCGCTGTCATCGTCCGTCCTGAAAAGGACGCAAGCTTCCGGCGACAATCAGTGGGAGCTGTCACTTGTGGCAATAGATGATGGTGGTAGCAGAATTAGTTCAGGATACTTCCAGTTTCCAAGCCACGTGACGTGGATGCTTCTGCTAAGGGGCTTCAGAGATGCTGTCTGACCATCTGAGTTACTCCAGCTGTTTGTGTCTTTCTTTGGTTTAAAGCAGCATCTGCAGTTCCTTCCTACATAACCCATCACTGTGCTTTCTATAGCGAAGCCAATTATAGACAATAGACAATAGACAATAGACAATAGGTGCAGGAGTAGGCCATTCGGCCTTACCAAGCAATTACCTATCATTGCTGTAGCAATGGTAGAACGTGCAAACAAACTGGAGGTCATGATTGAACGTGGGTCACTGAAGCCGTGAGGCAGCAGCTCTACTTACTGTGTCATACCTGATTTCTTAAGAAAGTCCTACCCAACAGGGTGAAAACAGCCCCATGTGCCACCAAACTCCCAGTCACGCATGTAAGGAAAGAGATGAAAAAAGGAACTGCAGCTGCTGGAATCTTGAACAAAACAAAATGGGGCGGCACGGTGGCGCAGTGGTAGAGTTAGTGCCTTACAGCGGGTACGGTCCTGACAAAGGGTGCTGTCAGTACGGAGTTTGTAAGTTCTCCCCCGGTCACCACGTAAGTTTTCCCCGGGTGCTCCGGTTTCCTCCCCGCACTCCAAAGATGCACAGGTTTGTAGGTTAATTGGCCTCAGCAAATTGTCCCTAGTGTGTGGGATAGTGCTAGTGTACGGGGTCATCGCTGGTCGGCGCGGACACGGTGGGCCGAAAGGGCCTGTTTCAATAGACAATAGACAATAGACAATAGACAATAGGTGCAGGAGTAGGCCATTCGGCCCTTCGAGCCAGCACCGCCATTCAATGTGATCATGGCTGATCATCCCCAATCAGTACCCCGTTCCTGCCTTCTCCCCATATCCCCTGACTCCGCTATTTTTAAGAGCCCTATCTAGCTCTCTCTTGAAAGCATCCGGAGAACCTGCCTCCACCGCCCTCTGAGGCAGAGAATTCCACAGACTCACCACTCTCTGTGAGAAAAAGTGTTTCCTCGTCTCCGTTCTAAATTCCTGATGTTGGGGGAGTCCAGAACCAGGGGCCACAGTTTAAGAATAAGGAGTAAGCCATTTAGAACGGAGACGAGGAAACACTTTTTCTCACAGAGAGTTGGTGAGTCTGTGGAATTATCTGCCTCAGAGGGCGGTGGAGGCAGGTTCTCTGGATGCTTTCAAGAGAGAGCTAGATCGGGCTCTTAAAAATAGCGGAGTCAGGGGATATGGGGAGAAGGCAGGAACGGGGTACTGATTGCGGATGATCAACCATGATCACATTGAATGGCGGTGCTGGCTCGAAGGGCCAAATGGCCCACTCCAGCACCTATTGTCTATTGTCTATTGTCTATTATCTATCTCTCCCTCTGAACCCCAATCTCCTGCCTTCTCCCCAAGAATTGGCAGACTGCACACAGTTATTGGTCGAGGTGAGAATACAATCTGGGTCGCTGGAGATGTGAGCCAATGTTCCTTTGTGCCAACTGCCCGAGTATTTGTGTTTGTTGGCAAGACTGCGTCTACAGTATGATCGTCAATACGTTGTTCCACTCTCGCCTGGTGGGTGACTCAGAATTGGATGGTGGGCAAGATCATAGTGGCTTTGCGTAGATGTGTTCATGGTGAAACTGTGGAAAGGACCGGAGGCTTGACGAAAGCAGACAAATGCCTGCGGCTTAATTCCGTCGGCATCCAAAGGCCGGCCAAAAGAAACATTCACTCAAGGAAACGAAGTTGGGTCTAACTTTGAAAGTTAAATGTAAACGGGCGAGACCCTATGATGCGTGTTTGGCATTCAGTGCTCTGACCTTCCAGCTTATCAATGCCCATCTATGGATGGAGTGATCAAGAATGAGTCTGAAGAAGGGTCTCGACCCGAAACGTCACCCATTCCTTCTCTCCAGAGATGCTGCCTGTCCCGCTGAGTTACTCCAGCTTTTTGTGTCCGTCCTCGGTTTAAACCAGCATCTGCAGTTCCTTCCTACACATGAAATATTGAGAGGTTGAGTTGCAAAACCTGAACGATTTCAAGGCAAAGCGAGAGGAATGCAGAATGAGAGAAAGAAAAGAACTAAAAGGACATTTATACACAGGCAGAGTTAAAAAGGATTGGCAACCAAAAGAACCATTGTTGCTCCGTACATTATTACATTGAAAATGCACGTTGAATAGAAAAAGAGATTAAAGGACAAGATTGAGAGAATATAAAATAAAAATATAAAATGCTGAGTTACATCAGTTCTTTGTGTCTCTGTTTAGTTTAGAGATACAGCATGGAAGCAGGCCCTTCAGCCCACCAAATCCATGCTAACCAACGGTCACCCGTACACTAGTTCTATCCCACACACAAGGGACAATTTACAGAAGCCAATTAACCTACAAACCTGCACGTCTTTACGATGAGGGAGGAAACGCACGTGGTCACGGGGAGAACGTACAAACTCCATACAGACAGCACCCGTGGTCAGGGTCAAACTCTGGCCCCTGTAAGTCTGCAACTCTACCGCTGCGCCACTGTGCGTCCTTTTCTGTATTAATCAGCATCTGCAGCAGATTGTGTCTTAAGGCCCTGTCCCACTTACGTGTCCTTCGCACGCAAATTACGCGACCTCGTCGTCGCGTTGAGGCGCACGGGCATCGTGTGGCCGGTCCCACTGAGAAGCGCGGAGGGGTATGGAGTTGTGCGCGGTATCGTGCGCCTCTCCGGGATTTTGTACCGAACGACATCTTCGCGCGCCACCGGCCTGTCACGTAACTGATGGCCAAAGTGGGACAGGCCCAAGCCCCTGGCACGACGCAACGTCTCTCCTCCAACAGCAGCAGAAGCAGGCAAACGATCGCCGAACTCGGCCTGGGGCTCAAGGCCGTTGCAGATCCAGATCCGCCCCCACTTCTACTCCCAGAGCAGGGCCAAGAAAATTGAAGATAGACACAAAATGCAGGAGTAACTCAGCGGGACCGGCAGCATCTCTGGAGAGAAGGAACGGGTGACGTTTCGGGTCAAGACCCTTCTTTCAGACTGAAGAACGGTCTCGACCCGAATCATCACCCATTGCTTCTCTCCAGAGATGCTGCCGGTCCCGCTGAGTTACTCCAGCTTTGTGTCCATCTTCAATTTTCTTGGCCCCGCTCTGGGAGTAGGAGTGGGGGCGGATCCGGATCGCAACGACCGTGAGCCCCAGGCCGAGTTCGGCGATCGTTTGCCTGCTTCTGCTGCTGTTGGAGGAGAGACGTTGCGTCGCGCCAGGGTCTTGGGCCTGTCCCACTTTGGCCGTCAGTTACGCGACAGGCCGTTGGCGCGCGAAGATTTTGTTCGCTACAAAAATTTCAGAGCCCCGCACGATGTCGCGCACAACTACATATCCCTCCGCGCTTCTCAGTGGGACCGGCCCCGCACGGCCATACGATGCCCGTGCGCCTCAACGCGACCACGAGGTCGCGTAATTTGCTTGCCAAGGACATGTAAGTGGGACAGGCCCTTTACACCGAAGATAGACACTAAACACTGGAGTAACTCAGCGGGTCAGGCAGCATCTCTGGAGAAAGTCTAAAGAAGGCTCCAATCCGAAATGTCACCTACTCCTGCATTTTGTGTCCATCTTCAAATGACGTCACGCGCTCCAGACGGCTGTGCGGGCAAATGAAGACGCGCGGGACTCTCGCGGGACCATCGCGCCTCAACGCCTCAACGCGACGACGAGGTCGCGTAATTAGCGTGCCAAGGACACGTAAGTGGGACAGGGGCTTTAGTTTATACGATATAAAATATAGAATGCTGGAGAGAATCTAGACAGAATCTGGGTCTAACGTTTTGCACACAGCAACACATGTGATACATCAATAAAATACAAATTAACTCACTCCCACAGGAGGCTTCCAGCTGGTCAATTTTCATTTAAATATCATCTAAATCGTGCAACTAAAATAGCTCACTTTTCAACTCACTCACACTAAATCTCAGTGAGTTCCAGAGGTTGGGATGTAATTGACAATGAGTTGGAAGTGAAGAGAAGTGCCAGCTGAACTCGATGACACAAAGTGCGATGCTATTTGTAGACCTTTGCTGAAATGGACACAGAGTTTTTTTGTGGGAAAAGGAACTTTCTCCGAACGGTCGAGTGAATTTCAAGAGATCTCAGTGACACAGGAAGCGGAGAAACAAATGATCCTGCTGCACCAGAGACCCAGGTTCGATCCTGACCACGGCTGCTGTCTGTACGGAGTTTGTCCGTCTTCCCCGTCGACCTGCGTGGGTTTTCCCCGGGCGCTCCGGTTTTACTCCCACACCCCAAAGACGTGCGGGTTTGTAGGTTAAAGAAGGAACTGCAGATGCTGGAAAATCGATGGTGGACAAAAATGCTGGGGAAACTCAGCGGGTGCAGCAGCATCTATGGAGCGAAGGAAATAGGCAACGTTTCGGCCCGAAACCCTTCGCTCCATAGATGCTGCTGCACCCGCTGAGTTTCTCCAGCATTTTTGTCTACCTCAGGTTTGTAGGTTAATTGGCTTGGGTATAAATGTAAATTCTCCCCAGTGTGTGTAGGATAGTGTTAATATGTGGGGATCGCTGGTCGTCGTGGACTCAGTGGGCCGAAGGCCATGTTTCCGCGCTGACGCTCTAATCTAAACTAAACCTTACCACCACCACCCTGCAGTTGTGACGTTTATTCCTTAAATAATTCTGGGCATCACGGGCAAGTGTCATGTATGTAGATGCAAGCAGCAAGTAAGTAGGAAAGCTAACAGAATAATATTATTTATGGTGGTGAAATTAAATCCAAAATGAAGTACGTTATGCTTCAGTTATAGTCGATCCTGGTGAGACGACATATCGGATATTATGTACAGTATTTGTCCTTATTTACGAAAGACAATAGACAATAGGTGCAGGAGTAGGCCATTCAGCCCTTCGAGCCAGCACCGCCATTCACTGCGATCATGGCTGATCATCCCCAATCAGTACCCCGCTCCTGCCTTCTCCCCATATCCCCTGACTCCGCTATCTTTAAGAGCTCTATCTAATTGGTGCTGACTTGCTGGGCCGAAGGGCCTGTTTCCGTGCTGTATTGCTAAAATTAAACAAAAAAATGTGCTTAGATCTGAACTAAACAATGAATTCCACAGATTCACCACCGTCTGGCTCAAGAACTTCCTCCTCATCTCCATTCTAAAGGTACGCCCTTTTTTCCCCGAGGCTGTGCCCTCTGGTCCTGGATTAAACATCCTCTCCATGTCCACTCTACCTGGGCCTTTCATTGACCCTCGTTCCCTGTAATACGTCACAGACCTTGTGTGGACATGGAGCCGCACATAGCAAGTCAACAGATACTAGGGACATGGTCTACAGAAGTCAACACATGGACTTGTGGAAGAACAATAACTTTAGATCATGGTCGAGGGATAAAATGGTGCTTAGTTCATGAGAGGAACTCTCCTGCACTTTGTCAAACAAGTTAGCCATCAGGCTATTAAACATGACAACGAATAAGCTCTGAGCTCTGAACTGCAAAAGACTATTTTATTATTCGTTATTTGCACAATATTTGTTATTTATTGAACTTTTCCTTTTTTTTTTCTCTTCCCCCGTTACGTACTATGTTTACATATTCACATATTCTGTTGTGCTGCAGCAAGTAAGAATTTCATTGTCCCATCTGGGACATATGACAATAATTTTGATTAGTAGGACTGGATGTTACAATCCCTAAAGTTCTTCACCACAACTGACACCCGGTATTCTTGGGGGTGACCACTAGGTGATTTTGCTACCAATCAGACACATTTTCAGTTGTGTACCTCAACGTCACTGGGTGGTTCGGCCTTTTATCACAAGATACCCTCAGTCGAGGCAGGCCCACCGCAGGGTGATCGGCCCTGGGTGTGTGTCTTATGGTTAGCCTCTAGATGGTCACGTGGCAGCTCAGACAGCATCTTTTCTCTTCAGCCACAGCCAGTGACTGCTCCATTCTGCTTTTTTTCCTTCCATCTTCCTCTCTACCGCTGACTGTGGCTGGTTGGGGCTCTGGACTCGTGTCCCTTGGTGGGACAGTACTTGGTTGAGCTTCGCCTGGGGTGCTGATACCCTGTGGACTGTGGTGGTTAACCTGCCACTGGGCTTCACTCGACTGATTTAGCCTACCTCTTAGAAGGTAATGGTCAATGCGAGGCCCCACACCAAGCTCTCCCAGGAACTTTTCCCTGCCCTGGTGGATCTTGAGACCTTTCTCTGATGTTATCTTTTCCCAGCCACAGATGCAGCTTCAATCTTGACTCTTGACTTGACTACATGGGATCTTCTATGTAGACAAGAGAATGGTGGGCGCACAGAACACGCTGCTTGGGGTGGTGGTGGAGGTCGATGCAACGGTGGCATTGAAGAGTATTTTGGAAAGGCCCGTGGATATGCAGGGAATGGAGGGATATGACACACATGCAGCAGAGGTAATTACTTTAACGGGGCCTCATGTTTAGCACAGGCATTGTGGACTGAAGGGTCTGTTCCTGCGTTGGACTGTGTTATGCTCTATGAGTGGGCAGCGTTTAAAAGGTGGTGGCCCACTACAATACAGTTCAGGGTCTTTTCTTCTCTCTTTTTTGTATTTTTCTTCTTTTTCTTCATTCTTTCCTTTTTACTTTTTTTTCCCCGATTCATGTATCAATTTATAAAATGTTTAAAATGAAGCCGTACGAAAATTGTATAATTGTTATGCCAATTACCTTATTCTTGTACAATTGCTTCTAATAAAATAAACATTTTTTTAAAAAGGTGGTGGCCCACTACAATACTACGACTAAATAAAGTGTTAAAGAAGGAACTGCAGATGCTGGAAAATCGAAGGTACACAAAAGTGCTGGAGAAACTCAGCGGGTGCAGCAGCATCTATGGAGCGAAGGAAATAGGCAACGTTTCGGGCCGAAACCCTTCTTCAGACTCTTTCCTTCGCTCCATAGATGCTGCTGCGCCCGCTGAGTTTCTCCAGCATTTTTCTGTACCTACGACTAAATAAATGTCACTTTAACTTAAGAACAAAAGCGACAAGTAACCGATCTTTTGTGAATTCCACTCACGGCCCACAAACCAGTGTGTTGAGTCGACACTTAATTAAAAACCAGTTGAGGGGAAAAACATTTTCATTCAAGTAAAAACAGATAATTCCAGGTTATTAATGATTGGGATTAAAACTCTGTCTGTCAGGACATCCATCACTGTTACTTGTTATGCAGAGATGTTATGGGCAACATTTCCTATTGAACATATCCATGCAAGGCTGCCTCATTCATTTAGTTTTCACAGTCGGACATGAAGGGCAAGTTTCACATCATTAATACTCAGGTTGAACATTAGGTCATCACAAAAAGCTGGAGTAACCCAGCGGGACAGGCAGCATATTTGGACACCAGTCTGAAGAAGGGTCTCGACCCCAAATGTCACCCATTCCTTCTCTCCAGAGATGCTGCCTGTCCTGCTGAGTTACTCAGAGGGCCCGTACACCCGGCCGTCCATAGCGGCGACTGTAGAGGGTTTATGGCCCCGAACACGGGTGAACAAGGAGGAGGACTGATTGAACTTTGTGCCTTGAACCACAGCGAAGAATGCTGTGGTGGATGTTTGTGTTAAACCTTATTGTGTATTGTGTGTTCCTTTTTAAGTGTATCGCTGCTGGCAAATTCATTTCACTGCACCTTCGGGTGTATGTGACGAATAAAATTGACTATTGATTATTGATCAGTTGAAACCAGCATCTGCAGTTACTTCCTATGCGGTCACGGTCATGGTGGTGCAACGGTAGAGTTGCTGCCTTACAGCGAATGCAGCACCCAGAGACCCGGGTCCGATCCCCACTACGGGTGCTGTCTGTACGGAGTTTGTACGTTCTCCCCGTGACCTGCGTGGGTTTTCTGCAAGATAGACAATAGACAATAGATGCCGGAGGTAGGCCATTCGGCCCTTCGAGCCAGCACCGCCATTGATCATCCCCAATCAGTACCCCGTTCCTGCCTTCTCCCCATATCCCATGACTCCCCTATCTTTAAGAGCCCTATCCAGCTCTCTTTTGAAAGCATCCAGAGAACCTGCCTCCACCGCCCTCTGAGATCTTCGGTTTCCTCCCACATTCCAAAGACGTACAGGTTTGTAGGTTAATTGACTTGGTAAATGTAAAACTTGTCCCTAGTGGGTGGAGGATGGTGTTAATGTGCAGGGATCGCCGGTCGACGCGGACCCGATGGGCCGAAGGGCCTGTATCCATGCTGTATCTCTAAACTAAACTGCACATTTGCTCATCAATTTTTTCCTCGACTTGTGTGCCAGTATATTTGGTGTGACTCAGTCCGTCTCGCTGGTGAGTCAGGAAATTATGATCAAAAACAAACTTAAAACGAGTCCATGATCTCAGTTTAGTTTTTAACGTTTTTTTTTATAGTTTTAGAAAGTTTTTTTTAATAGTTTCAGTGCAGAAACAGGCCCTTCAGCCTACTGAGTCTGTCCCAACCAGCGATCCCCGTACACTAGCACTATCCTTCACACTAGGGACAATTTACAATCTTTAACAAAGCCATTTAACCTACAAACCCGTACATCTTTGGAGTGTGGGAGGAAATGGGAACATCTGGAGTATACCCAAGTGGTCACGGGGAGAACGTACAAACTCCGTACAGACAGCACCCGTAATCAGGATCGAACCTGGTTCCTGTACCTGTCTAAATGTTTTTTAAACAGATCAGGCAGCATCTGTGGAAAGAGAAAGAAAAGAGTTAATATTACCGAAAGGATGACATGTAGAATTAAATGTTCCTGCTTGTGGGATCTCTCTGTGGGCATTAGCTGTGGGCTAGATCGCAACAATGACCGAACTCTAAACACAAAGCCCTTTGACGGAGAAGCAAGAGAGGTTTCAAGTGAGCGCAGCTTATTAAATTTGCTCAAGAGCAAGAAGGGAATAATGCTTTTTATTAGTTCGTGACCAGATACATATAATATTAAATTAAAATTTCTGACAGGCATGTCAAAGGCATTAGCCTGGGAAGGATACAAGTTAAACAAAATCATTCTAAAGGCACAGAGATTTACTGTGATAGGTGCGGGCAGGGAAGTACGCAATAAGGTCAAAAGTGACAGGAGCAGAATTAGGCCATTCGAAGTCACAGTTTAAGGATAAGGGGGAAGTCTTTTAGGACCGAGATGAGAAAATCATTTTTCACACAGAGAGTGGTGAATCTGTGGAATTCTCTGCCACAGAAGGTAGTTGAGGCCAGTTCATTGGCTATATTTAAGAGGGAGTTAGATGTGGCCCTTGTGGCTAAAGGGATCAGGGGGTATGGGGAGAAGGCAGGTACAGGATACTGAGTTGGATGATCAGCCATGATCATATTGAATGGCGGTGCAGGCTGGAAGGGCCGAATGGCCTACACCTGCACCTATTTTCTATGTTTATATCAAGTCTACTCCAGAATTCAATCATGGCTGATCTATCTCCCTGTACCTGCCTTCTCCCCATAACCCCTGACACCGGTACTAATCAAGAATCTATCTATCTCTGCCTCAAAAATATCCATTGACTTGGCCTCCACAGCCTTCTGTGGCAAAGAATGTCACAGATTCACCACCCTCTGACTAAAGAAATTTCTCCTCATCTCCTTCCTAAAAGAGCATCCTTTAAGTCTGAGGCTAAATGACGGGTTGTCTGGTTGAGGCTTAAACGAGGAGCCGAGTCAACCCTGGGCAACTTTACTCATGGACAATGCTGCTCTCTGGTGGCCACCATGTGTCAAGACAACGAGGTGAGGTGGAACATGGAATCGCAGAGAGTTTCTGGCAACCCACCACTGGCTTCGGACGAGGAAGTCCAGCGGGTAGTGCTGCTGCCTTACAGATCCTAAACTCTGATATTGCCTGTGTGGAATCCATGTAACAGATGGACACAAGATACTGGAGTAACTCAGCGAGTCAGGCAGCATCTCTGGAGAAAAGGGAATAGGTGACGTTTCTGGTCAGAGTATCTTCTTCAGTCCCAAAACGTCACCCATTCCTTTTCTCCAGAGATGCTGCCTGACCCGCTGAGTTACTCCAGCATTTTGTGTCTATCTTTGGTATAAACCTTCCTACACACTCATTATTCATATTGCCCTGTCCTTTCCCCTTCATTTTCCAGGTATCCCTTCATCTGACCTTCAACCCAAGACCTGCCTCCTTGCTCACCAACTTAAAGTTGGTGAGCAAGGAGTGATTTGGATTTCATTAGAAAATATATACGGGTCTCATTAAATGTTCTTAACCTTCAGACTGAAAACTCAGGTTTAGAGGGATATGGGCCAAACGCAGGCTAAAAAGGCCTTGTGTAGATGGGACATGTTGGTCGATGTGGGCAAGTTAGGTCGAAGGACCTGTTTCCGTTGTTCAGTTTTTTTAGTTTAATTTAGAGAGACAGCACGGAAACAGGTTCTTCGGCCCACCCTGTCCGCGCCAGCGATCCCCGCACATTAACACTATCCTACTCGGAGGAGCCGCCATCTTGGAGGAACGGCTGCTAAACAGCACCGTCCGTCAAATTCACTTTTTGTTTAGTTTTAGCTTTTTTTATTTCTTTGTTTGTTTGGGGGATTTTGACTTTTAATGTTGGGGGGTAAGAGGGAAACTATTTCTGGGTCCCTACCTGGTCGGTGAGGCAGCTTTTTCTCCAGGCTGCCTCGTCGACCCGTCCTTGTGGCCTACCAGCGGGCGTGGAGCGCCGTTTCCTGACGGGGACCGCCCAGCACCTTCAGCTTCGGTGGCGGCACAGCGCTGGAGCACTATCGTGGAGCGTAGCGGGCGATGCCTTGCCTGGGTCGCCGCGCTGGATCGACGCGCTGGAGCTCCGGAATGCGTTGACCGCCGAGATCAACACCTCCGGGCTGCGGGACTGCGGAGCGACCAGCCGCGGGCGGCGGCGCCAACTCCAACATCGGGAGCCTCGTGGCTCCAACTCGGCGCGGCCCTGTCGGCTTCAGGTGCCATGGACTCCGCTGGGAAACCGACCGTTCCAGCCGCTGCGAGGACTCTCCCGACGGCCAGGAACATCGGGCCAAGGTAGAGGCAACTGTGGTGGCCTCATTGGGCCTGACTCTGGGGAGAACTGGGTTGGGGACTGGACATTGTGCCTTCCCCCACAGTGGTGGTCATTGTGGGGGGATGATTCTGTGTGCTGTGCCTGTTAGTCTGTGTGCAAGATGGCGGTCGGAGGGGAGAGTGGACGCTGGTGCGAATTGGTCGCCGCTGCTCTCTCCTCAAATTGTGTTTCTTATTTTCTTTTTGTGCTTTTGAAATTGAATTCTGTCCTTGATTTGTGTACTGTGGTGTTTTTATATTTAATTTATTCCGATTATGTGTTTTGTATTTTTGTGATTCTATGCCTTGTAAGGTGTCCATGGGTTTTAGAAAGGCGCCAGTAAATAAAATGAATTATTATTATTATTATTCCCACTAGATTCAAGATTCAAGAGAGTTTATTGTCATGTGTCCCAGATAGGACATTGACATTCTTACTTTGCTTCAGCACAACAGAACATAGTAGGCATGAATACAGAACAGATCAGTGTGTCCATATCCCATTATATAAATATGTACACACATGAATAAATAAAACGGATAAAGTGCAAATAAACAGATAATGGTCTATTAATGTTCAGAGTTTTGTTTCACTTGAGTTCAATAGCCTGATGGCTGTGGGGAAGTAGCTATTCCTGAACCTGGACTTTGCAGTCTTCAGGCTCCTGTACCTTCTACCTGAAGGTAGCGGGGAGATGAGTGTGTGGCCAGGATGGTGTGCGTCCTTGATGATGCTGCCAGCCTTTTTGAGGCACAACTGTAATAGATCCCTTCGATGGTAGGGAGGTCAGAGCCGATGATGCACTGGGCAGCGTTTACTACTTTTTTTAGTCTTTTTCCGCTCCTGGGCGCTCGAGTTGCCGAACCAAGCCACGATGCAACCGGTCAGCATGCTCTCTACTGTGCACCTGGCAAAGTTAGAGAGAGTCCTCCTTGACATCCCGACTCTCCGTAATCTTCCCAGGAAGTAGAGGCGCTGATGTGCTTTCTTTATAATTGCATCAGTGTTCTCGGACCAGGAGAGATCTTCAGAGATGTGAACGCCCAGGAATTTGAAGCTACATTTACCAAGCCAATTAACCTACAAACCTGCACGTCTTTGGGTGGAAACCAAAGATCTCGGAGAAAACCCATGCAGGGCATGGGGAGAACGTACAATCTCCATACAGACAGTACCCATAATCGGGATCGAACCTGGGTCTCCGGCGCTGCATTCGCTGTAAGGCAGCAACTCTACCGCTGCTGCGCCACCGTGACCGCCCCACCCACGTAGAGAAGCCGAGTTATCACTAATTGGGATTACAGACGGAACAAGGCGACAATTCAGCAACTCCAGGGAAAATTAAACATCCTGTTTCACATGGTCCGAGAATCCCAGCCTGCAAGAACAGGATGTGAACCAACTGGAAAAAGAATTAGTAAGTTAATGATTTAGTAAGGTTCCCCAGGAGGTAGGATCAGATTTATTCTTGTCACGTGCACCAAGATAGTGAAAAACTTTTGTTTGCATGCTATCAAATCAAATAATATACACATGAATACAATCTAGACAAACACTAGTACAAAAGATGGAGCAAAGAGAAAAATACCAGAGTGGAGAATATATTTTCTCAGCATTGTAGCCAATAGTTCTAGACAGAAAGTTCACTGTCTGCAACGACTTACCTGTAGGTGGGGGGAAAAACAGGTCTAGAGTCGCTTGCAGCGGCAGAGACCAGGGTTCGATCCTAACTCCGGGTGCTGTCTGTACGGAGTTTGTACGTTCTCCCCGTGACCTGCGTGGGTTTTCTCCGAGTTCTTCGGTTTCCGCCCAGACTCCAAAGACGTACAAGTTTGTAGGTTAATTGGCTTGGTATAAATGTAAATTGTCCCTAGTGTGTGTAGGATAGTGTTAATGTGCGGGGGTCGCTGGTCGGCGCGGACTCAGTGGGCCGAAGGGCCTGTTTCCATGCTGTATGTCTTTTAAAAAAATTTAAAAATGGAATGATAGCTCAGAAGGCTGATAACAAAGGGGGAGAAGCTGTTCCCAAGTGTTGTGGTGCACGCTTTCAAACCTCTTCATCGTCTGCCCAACAGGGGCTGGAGGAGAATGACCCCCAGGGTGGGAAAGATCTTTGATTAAGTTGTAGACACAAAGTTCTGGAGTAACTCAGCTGGTCAGGCAGCATCACTGGAGAAAAATAGATGTTTTGGATCAGATCCCTCGCTCAGACTACAGAAGGGTACCAACCTGAATTCACCCATCCCTTTTCTCCAGAGATGCTGCCCGACCCGCTGAGTTACACCAGCTTTTTATGTCATTCTTCTGTATAAACCAGCATCTGTACACACTTTGATTATGTTGGCTGCGTTCCAGAGGCACTGTGATGTAGATGGAGTCGATGGTGGGGAGTCTGATCTGTGCGAGGGACTGGGCAACTCTGGGAGCTCGACTGTTAAAGGATGGCAGACTAAATTAACAGTGGCGCAGCGGTAAAGTTGCTGCCTTACAATGGCAGAGACCCGGGTTCGATCCCGACTGTGTGGGAGCTGTCTGTATGGAATTTGTACGTTCGCCCTGTGACTGAATGCTCCAGTTTCCTCCCACCCTCCAAAGACATACGGGTTCGTAGGTTAATTGGCTTCGGTAAAATTGTAAATTGTCCCTAATGTGTGTAGGATAGCATCAGTGTGCGGGGATCGCTGGTTCCCATGCTGTATCACTAAACTAAACTCACCCAGTATGAGCAGAAACAGAAATGGCTTGGCAGTGACCCAGGTATAAAATAGTTGCTGGCAGCAGTTACAGGGGTGGCTTATTTCCACTCAAGTTGGTGAAGCACTTTGGGGTGAATCGCACAACTCAGCAGCTGGAGCAGAACAGTGGCAGGTCCATGGTGGCAATGTGCTTGGCATGTCATCATGCCAGGATTTGTCCTGCCCCCCACTTCTATTCCAGCTTCCTCACCCGTACGACAAGCAGTCTGAAGGAGGATCCCAAACCAAAATACTGTCTGCCCATTCAGTTTAGTTTCTTGTCACGTGTACCGAGGTACAGTGAAAAGCTTTTGTTGCGTGCTAACCAGCCAGCGGAAAGACAATGCATGATTACAATCGAGCTGAAGTTTAGTGCACGATGAAGCCAAAATCGTCCGATAGTCCGAGGGTCACCAACGAGGTAGATGGTAGTTCAGGACTACTCTCTGGTTGTGGTAGCTTGATTCAGTTGCCTGATAACAGCTGGGAAGAAACTGCCCCTGAATCTGAAGGTGTGCGTTTTCACACCTCCAGATTGAGGGTCAGTTTCTCCATAGATGCTGCCCGACTCACTGAGCTTCCCCCAGCACTTTGGTTTCCCTCAAGTTTAGTTTAGAGAGTGTGAAAACAGTCCCACCGACCCACCGCATCCGCGCCAACCACGATCACTCGTATATAAATTTATGTTATAGGAGCAGAATTAGGCCATTCGGCCCATCAGGTCTATTCCGCCATTCAATCACGACTGATCTGTATACTACTTCTACCCTACGCACTATGGACATATTTACATAAACCAAATAACCTACAAAGACAGTTTCTTCCCAACTGTTATCAGGCAACTGAATCATCCTACCACAACCAGAGAACAGTCCTGAACTACTATCTACCTCACTGGTGACCCGCTGACTATCCTTGATTGGACTTTGCTGGTTTTACCTTGCACTAAACGTTATTCCCTTATCATGTATCTGTACATTGTAAATGGCTCGATTGTAATCATGTATTGTCTTTCCGCTAACTGGATAGCACGCAACAAAAGCTTTTAACTGTACCTCGGTACACGTGACAATAAACCAAACTGTACACATGTGTGGAATTCTGGAGATTCAGCATCTGTAGTTCCTCGAGTCTGCCGGGCATGTTTGTCCTGCAACTGCTGCTTCACCCACACCTACTATATTCTGTTGTGCTGAAGCAAAGCAAGAATTTCATTGCCCTATCTGAGACACATGACAATAGACTCTCTTGAATCTTGGAGTCCAGTTTTAAATAGCAAGTTAAACAGCAACACATGCAATGTTGTCGTGTGTTCAGGTCAGTAAAACTTTATTTTACGTCAACCTTCATTTAAGGAACAAATCACAACTTCATTCAACACAACAGTGAACAAAAGACAGACAAGGGCAGTACCGTTAACCCTTCGAACAGCAAGGCAACAACTCAAACTGGTTTACACCTCTTTAGGAAAATACAATTCAGGGTTTGGGAAGTAAAAATGCATTAAGACTACATTTCATAATTACAATGAGTTTCAGAGCATCAAGTCAATGCAGTCACTAACTTACAAAACTCCCCTAGACTGATAACCTCAAGCAGGACGTCAATGAACATGCCATTTGCCCCTAGTCTGAAATATCTATCAATTGACCAGACGGCAAAATGGACGGTAAAGCACCCAGAGAGGAAGGCAAGAGTGAATTCCCTATGGACTGGAGACCAAAGCAAGGCAGCACACTGGAAGAGCAGGCAGCACAAACTGCAGGGAACCTGGAAGACAACTTGGAGTGCAAGTTGTCCCATTGTTGTTTGCACCAGGTACACATGCACGTTAAACCCAGGCTTGTGAATGTTTGCTCAATTTAGGACCAAATTTCAGAAGGCCAGAGTTGAAACCGAATCGTCGCTACATCTGACATTCAACTCGTGTCACATGGGGACAACATTCCACCCACGTCTGTAGGGTAACAATCCACTGACGTTATTGGAAAGGCACGAGTTTGTTGCCTGGAAGAGTCGATCAAAAGATTAACATTAGAATCATTTATAACTGTGGCCTCGCACGGATCACCAAACTTCTATCTTCCAGGCACACATGCAAACAGTAGTTATACTTCACGACATAACCACACATCCTCTGCAGTTTAGGAAGCAAACTGCTCTTGATGGTCGTTTGAGGAGGACTAACGAAACTGGGCAAATTGGGTGATATTTCCAGCCTCCTCCACTGTGTACGTTTTGTCAAAGTAGAAGAGACAAACCAACAACAAATTGCCTTTCCATTTCTGGATGTGCATTGCCACCGATTTTTTAAACAGTGCCAGCATTTCCCACTTCCCAGTAATGGAGATGAATTTTCCAGAGTTAGTGAAATTTACAAATAAAACACGATAAAGAACGTATTATTTAATTTTTAAAAAGCTTCAGCAAATCAGTTAAAATGGCTAAAACAAATTTTAAATAGAATGCAACTGCTACAGACCGTCTTCTACGAAACAGACTGGGCTCCGACCTATATTTTTCTCGATTTCCCCGATTAAAGTTATTAATTATTTTGTCTGCCACAATAATGCACACGGAGTTTGCCAGGAATTCACTCCTACCTCCTTCAATCAAGGTGCTTTATTACTTAAACAAACCAGTTGCCAGGCACATCAGGAGAGGCACAAAATGCTGGAGTAACTCAGCGGGACAGGCGGCATCTCTGGAGAGAAAGAACGGGTGATGCTTCGGGTCGAGACCCTTCTTCAGACCCGAAAGGTCACCCATTCCTTCTCTCCAGAGATGCTGCCTGTCCCACTGAGTTACTCCAGCATTTTGCGTCTATCCTTGGTGCAAACCAGCATCTGCAGTTCCTTCCTGTACATTGTCACATCAGGACGTGGGTTTGATGCGGGTGTTTGATAGTGCCTCGCGCTAGGTGTTGGCGAGTGGTGTAACACTGGAGGGGTGCATGTGAGCCCAGGAATCCTTGTCCACAGTAACTGTCACAGGCTCTTGCGAAATTAAAAACAAAATAACCACACGGGACGAAAGGAGTGACCTCAGCTTCAGCGGGACCAGTGACTGCCCGGAGATCACCCGAGCATTGTAATATTGGTGTGGCCACCAGGGGGCATGACGATACGCTGGCCGGTACGGCGGGGGAGATTGTCGTCCATCTGGGCACCTGATGGGGAGGAGGAGAGAAGTTAGTCTGAATAAGGCGACACACCTTCCCTTCATTAACTCCCACCCACCCACCCCCCCCCCCCCACCATCTTAAACGCACAGTAACGCAGAAGAGAGGAGGACCCGGCGTGGGGGGGGGGGGGAACAGTCACGGGATACTTTGTATCTTTGTTGGCGCCCTTTATGTAGCGACTCTTTGCATACCTTGGTGTGCAAAACAAATAATTCCACCGTGACTTTGTGTGTGTAGTGTCTATGTTAGTTTGTGTCCAAGATGGCGGTCGGAAGGGAGAGTGGACGCTGGCGCGGTTTAGCTGCCGCTGCTCTCTCTTCACATTGTGTTTCTGATTTCTTTTTTGTCTTTGGATCCAATTCCGTCTTTAATTTGTGTATTGGTGATGTCTTTATAACTTATTTTTACTCCGATTATATGTTCTTTGTTAAATTCTGTAAGGTGTCCTTTGAGACTTTTGTATAGGCGCCCACAAATAAAATTTATTATTATTATTATTATTAGTGTTCATTCGTTACGCAGCGGTAGAGTTGCTGCCTTACAGCGCCAGAGACCCGGGTTCGATCCCGACTACGGGTGCTGTCTGTACGCACTTTGTACGTTCTCCCCGTGGGTTTTCCCCGGGAGCTCTGGTTTCCTCCCACATTCCAAAGACGTACGTACAGGTTTGTAGGTTAATTGGCCTCGGTACATTGTGCGTATCCCAGTGTGCAGTGTGTGAACGCGGGAGGGCATAGAACTAGCGTACTGGTAAACGTTGGTCGGCACGGACCCAGTGGGCCGAAGGGCCCGTTTCCATGCTGTATCTCTAAAGTAAAAAACCCCCATTAAGAAACGTTAGGGCAGCACGGTGGCACAACTGGTAGTGCTGCTGCCTTACAGCGCCAGAGGCCCGGGTTCAATCCTGACCTCGGGAGCTGTCTGTGCGGAGTCTTCACAGTGAGGTGGGAACATAGGCACCTACAAGTACTGTACCAGGAGGCTCACACCGTCACAGGCAGGTCACATGGGCTTCATGTACACAACAGTTATCATCTGGCAACATCACATAGGTCTAAAGGTTCGCAGCGTACTGAAGCAAGTAGACCAATTCTCCCTCGGTGCCCAGAACACAGTACACTACACAGGAGATCAACATTGCCCGAAGTTATATAAAGATGCCGAGAAGTAATCAAACAGGAGACACACATTTACCAGACAAACTGAACCCTGACTGGTGGAGATTCCGCACAGGGGGCACCTGTTGCTTGGCGGGCGAGGTCCTGGCAGAGGTGGCGGGCGTGACCGATTTGGGGGTCACGGAAACCTCGCAGACGGGGCCGTCGTAGAGGCCTCGGGGTACGCCATGCAGCTCCGTCAACTGGGGAAACAATGTTGCAGGGTTAACATACACTGGCGGATGTGTGACCGTGTGTCCGTGTGCACCAGTGTCCGTGTGCCAGAGTGCCCGTGTTTGTCTGTGTGCGCCAGATTGCCCGTGCGTGCCAGAGTGCCCGTGTGCGCCAGTGTCCGTGCCAGAGCACTGGTGTTTGCCCAAGCCCGCTAGAGTGCCCGGGTGCGCCAGAGTGCCCGTGTTTGTCCGTGCGCGCCACAGTGCCCGTGCTTGCCAGAGTGCCCGTGTTTGTCCGTGCTCGCCACAGTGCCCGTGCTTGCCAGAGTACCCGTGTGCGCCAGTGTCCGTGTGCCAGAGTGCCCGTGTTTGTCCGTGTACCAGTGTTTGTCCGTGCGTGTCAGAGTGCCCATGTTTGTCCGTGCGTGCCACAGTGCCCGTGTTTGTCCGTGTGCCAGTGTTTGTCCGTGCCAGAGTGCCCGTGTTTGTCCGTGTGCCCGTGTTTGTCCGTGCCAGCCAGAGTGCCCGTGCGTGCCACACCCCACAAGTAAGGTAGTGGCCTTATTACACTTTACTTTAGAGACAGAGCACGGAAACAGGCCCTTCCCAGATTACGGCCTGACTGTAATCACGCATTGTCATTCCGCTGACTAGATAGCACGCAACAAAAAAAAGCTTTTCACTGAACCTCAGCACATGTGACAATAAACCAAACCTACAACCAAAATGTGAAGGAAGGAACTACAGATGCTATTTTACACCGAAGATACACAAAATACTGGAGTAACTCAGCGGGTCAGGCAGCATCTCTGGAGAAAATGAATAGGTGACGTTTCAGGTTGAGACCTTTCTGCAGACTGAGTCAGTGGGTAGAGAGAAACTAGTAGTATGAAAAGGGTAAGAAAAATCAGAGCCGGCACCGATGACCAAGGAACGGTTGAGCCCACAATGGTCCATTGTTGGCTATGGTAGAGGTGATAACAAGGGGATGTACGGATGTGAACAGGGAAACTAGCAGGATGACTGTGGTGGGGGAGGGACTGACAGAGAGGGAATGCAAGGGCTACTTGAAATTAGAGACATCAATATTCATACCGAAGATAGATACAAGTAGCTGGAGTAACTCAGCGGGACAGGCAGCATCTCTGGAGAGAAGGAATGGGCGATGTTTCGGGTCGAGACCCTTCTTCAGACTGGTTAGGGATATGGGAAACGAGAGATACAGACGATGATGTGGAGAGATAAAGAACAATGAATGAAAGATATGCAAAAAAGTTATGATGATAAAGGAAACAGGCCATTGTTAGCTGTTTGTAGAGTGAAAATGAGAAGCTAGTGCGACTTGGGTGGGGGAGGGATAGCGAGGGGCTACCTAAAGTGGAAGAAATGAATATTCATACCACTGGGCTGTAAGCTGCCCAAGCGAAAAGTTGTAAACTGCCCAAGCGAAACTGTTATTCCAATTTGCGCGTTGCCTCATTCTGACAATGGTGGAGGCCCAGGACCGAAAGGTCAGTGTGGGAATGGGAAGGGGAGTTAAAGCATATGGCAACCGGGAAATTGCATAGGCCAAGGCGGACCGAGCGTGGGTGTTCAGCGAACCGTACAGCCAGTCACTCTTATCCAAATAAAGCAACGGAAAACCCATTACCTTGCTCCGTGCTTTGATCCTCTTGTAGACAAAATCCGGGAATGCCTTCTTGGGAATGAAGCGGCCGGAGCCTTCGGAAGCATGGATGATCCCGTCCTCCAGGACGATCTTCCCTTGGCTTATGACAACCAAGGGTCCTCCGCGGCATTCCATCCCCTCAAAAATGTTGTACTCCACAGCCTGATCGGAGAAACGGGAACAAGAGACGAGATGAGGAAAAACCTTTTCCACCCAGAGAGTAGTGAATCTGTGAAATTCTTTGCCACAGAAGACAGTGGGGGCCAATTCACTGGATGTTTTCAAGAGAGGGTTAGATTTAGCTCTTGGGGCTAACGGAATCAAGGGATATGGGGAAAAAGCAGGAATGGGGTACTGATTTTGGATGATCAGCCATGATCATATTGAATGGTGGTGTTGGCTTGAAGGGCCGAATGGCCTACTCATGCACCTATTTTCTATGTTTCTAACACCTTGGCAACACACTACATCAGTGCTGGGAAAACTGTTGCGTTCTCTTCCCACATTCCCCACTTCCCATCAAATTCCCGGTGGGATTCAGTTCCCAATGGGCAAATTTTCTTCTGGAAGTTGGCTCAACAGATCTCTCCACTACCTCAGTCCAAAGAATCTTTAATGCAAAGATAGACACAAAATGGAGGAGTAACTCAGCGGGACAGGCAGCATCTCCTGGAGAGAAGGAATGGGTGACGATTCAGGTCGAGACCCTCCTTCAGACTTATGTTTCGGGTTTCGACCCAAAACGTCACCAATTCTTCAGACGGAGAGTCGGGGGAGAGGGAGATTCTTTAAGGCAGCAGCATGGGTAGTTAGGCTGGTGAACAACACATACATGACATTAGCTCTCTTTAGCAGAGGCAGAGAGCAAAGAAGGTGTGGGAAGGAACTGCAGATGCTGGTTTAATCCGAAGATAGACAGAAAAAGCTGGAATAACTCAGCGGAACAGGCTGCATCTCTGGAAAGAAGGAATAGGTGACAAAAGTCTGAAACATCAGTCTGAAGAAGGGTCTCGACCTGAAACGTCACCCATTCCTTCTCTCCAGAGATGCTGCCTGTCCCGCTGAGTTACTCCAGCATTTTGTGCTATCTTTAGAGAGCTAAGAAATTCTGGTGCAGCTTCACGACATCGTCGGGAGCGCGCAGGTCACAGGTTGGTGACCTATTTTTCTGGGGCTCCCGCAACTACAGCTGCGTCCGCTGGACTGGAGGGCGGCAGCTTCGGCAGCTTCGACCACCCCGGGCCGCGGAGTTTGAGCCGGCCCGTCGCGGAGCACGGATTCGGCCGCGGGACTGGCTTACCGTCGCCCGGCGGGGTCACAGCATCAGAAGCCTGGATCGCCTCAGCGCAGAGGGAGAACAAAGAGGGAAGAGACAGAGACTTTAAGACTTTTGCCTCCATCACAGTGAGGAGATGCCTGGTGAACTCACTGTGGTGGATGTTAATTTGTGTTTATTGTGTGTTTTGTCATTTATTATTATATGTATGACTGCAGGCAACGAAATTTCGTTCAGACCGAAAGGTCTGAATGACAAATAAAGGAATCTCTAATCTCTAATCTCTAATAAAGCTTTATATAAAGTGGCATTTCAGATGCATTTAGATAGGTACATGGATATAGAGGGAATGGAGGGATATGGATCATGTGCAGGCAGATGAGATTGGTTTGGCATCACATTAGGTACAGACATTGTGGGCCGAAGGGCCTGTTCCTGTGCTGCACTCTCCTATGTAGGAAGGAACTGCAGATAGACACAAAACGCTGGAGTAACTCAGCAGGGACAGAAGTCTGAAGCAGGGACTCGACCCAAAACATCACCCATTCTTTCTCTCCAGAGATGCTGCCTGTCCCGCTGAGTTACTCCAGCGTTTTGTGGCTGACTTCGGTTGAAATCAGCATCTGCAGTTCCTTCTAAATCAAGGATCTACAGATGCTGGTTTCAACCAAAGATAGACACACACCAGCTGGAGTAACTCAGCTGGTCATGCAGCGTCTCTGGACAAAAGGAACAAGTGACGTTTCGGGTCGGGACCCTTCTTCAGACCGATAGTCAGGGGAGAGGGAAACTGGAGATGAGAGGAAACTATGACTAATCGGGGGCTAGCTCCAGGTGACTCGGACTTGGATTATTTGACTCGTCGCTTGCACAGTGTTGCAGAAACAAGAGCGAGAAGCCAGGCCACCCACCAGGTTGTGGTTCTTGGCGGTGATTGTCTTGACGACGTCGGGGTCCCAGATGACAAGGTCTGCATCGGAGCCCACAGCAATGCGACCCTTCCTCGGGTACAGGTTGAAAATCTTGGCTGCATTGGTGCTGGTCACTGCCACAAACTGATTCTCGTCCATTTTGCCGGAGACCTGGGGGTGTTAAAACAACGGGAGACATCTCAGTGAGGGAACAAAAAGATTGTTAAGGGCTTGGACACGCTGGAGGCAGGAAACATGCTCCCGATGTTGGGGGAGTCCAGAACCAGGGGCCACAGTTTAAGAATAAGGGGTAAGCCATTAAGAACGGAGACGAGGAAACACTTTTTCTCACAGAGAGTGGTGAATCTGTGGAATTCTCTGCCTCAGAGGGCGGTGGAGGCAGGTTCTCTGGATGCTTTCAAGAGAGAGCTAGATAGGGCTCTTAAAAATAACGGAGTCAGGGGATATGGGGAGAAGGCAGGTACGGGGAATTGATTGGGGATGATCAGCCATGATCACATTGAATGGCGGTGCTGGCTCGAAGGGCCGAATGGCCTACTCCAGCACCTATTGTCGATTGTCGTAGATTCAACCATTGGAAAGAAGAGCAAAGAGACAAGACAGTACACCACTTCCTCAGGTGTTGTTTGTGGTCTTTGAGATGCAAGTTTCACCAGGAACTCCAGGGCTGTTCATGTCACTATTCACTACTTCCAAGTTTCAATTTTGTTGACTTCCCTTGATCTCTGGAATGGAGTACCTCACGATAATCAAATTAGTTTAATTTAGAGAGACAGCGCGGAAACAGGCCCTTCATCTCACGCCGGCCAACAACCACCCCGTACACTAGTTCCATCCTACACCCCGGGGACAATTTACAGAAGCCAATTAACCTGCACGTCTTTGGAAATGTGGGAGGAACCCGGAGCACCCGGAAAAACCAAGATCACAGGGAGAATCAAGTCAAGTCAAGTCACTTTTATTTCTATAGCACATTTAAAAAACAACTCTCGTTGGCCAAAGTGCTTTACATTGGTGGAGGTACTAACGTTATACAACAGTGGTTCATAGATTAAATACATACATCACTACATACATATAGCCCTCGCCCAGAGGACGTCAAGAAAGGCTTGGGAGTAGAGATGAGTTTTAAGTCTTGAACTTAAAGGAGTCGATGGAGGGGGCAGTTCTGATGGGAAGAAGGATGCTGTTCCACAGTCTAGGAGCTGCAACCGCAATGTGCAAACTCCGTACAAACAGCACCCAGAGTCGGGATTGAAGCCGGGCCTCTGGCACCACAAGGCAGCAACTCTACCGCTGCGCCACTGTGCCGCTCGAAAACTGCATTAGCAGGAAGCAAGAGGAAAAACATTGATACCCCCCCCACAGCATTCGATGATGAACATTGTAGGGACTGGTGTTAATTCACTTTGGCCATCCACATCCAAACATCAATGCACGATGGACCATTATTATGATATGATGGGAGGCGCATAAACATCAGGTGACCCCCACTGCCTGCTTACAGCGCCCGAGACCCAGGTTCCATCTTGTCTTCGGGTGCTGTCTGTACGGAGTTTGTACGTTCTCCCCGTGACCTGCGTGGGTTTTCTACGGGTTCTCCGGTTTCCTCCCACACTCCAAAGACGTACTTGGTAAATGGCTTGGTATAATTATAAACTGTCTCTAGAGTGTGTAGGGTAGTGTTAGTGTATGGGGATCGGTGGGTGCGCCGGCCTAGGTAGGCCCGAAGAGCCTGTTTCCGTGCTGTATCTCTAAAACGAAACGAAACTGCCTGCCACTGTGGGCAAATTCCTTCACAATGCATCAGCCTTGGCACTGTCTTCCAAAACCCAGTCCCTTGCACTGTAGGGATGTTTGAAAAGAAAAATCTCACCCTTGATGACCATGTAGGGTCAGCCTCCAACATCCCGACTTGTTTCACAGAAATGGTACAAATCTGTCGACTCATTCAAGCATCCATCAGACGCCAGCAATTCCTTCAGTCGTTCCCGCAACCCGGCCCTCCAATGCATAGGGTCACCCTCAAGACACAGCCCCACCCTCTCTGCAGCTTCTCCACAGGTTCTGCCACACGTTCAGGTACTCACCACCGCCTTGTCCCACACGATGGACATCCTCTCCTCCACGCCGTTAGTGCCCTCTGGGATCATGGTGAAGTCGTCCTTCCCCACCGCCTTTTGGGAGGTGTTGAAGGTGCAGTGCGCGCTGCCGGTCACCTGCAGATCGCCGCTGGAGAGAAGAGGGACAAGACTCAACAGGAGGCCTTCGGGCACTCTGACAGTCAGTTGACAACTACACCATGAAGACCAAGAGTCTTAGGGCCAGGCCCAGTGTTCCTTCCACCTGGTCCGCCAATAGAACATCATGACTGATTCTACACCTTGTCCACTTGGACAGCCAATGGCTCTGTATTGTCCTGAGGGGCAGCTCGGTAGCGCAGCAGGTAGAGTTGCTGCCGTACAGCGCCAGAGACCCAGGTTCGATCCAGTCTACAGGTGCCTATCTGTACATTCTCCACGTGACCTGCGTGAGTTTTCTCCAGGAAGCTCCGGTTTCCTCCCACACTCCAAAGACGTCGGCTAATTGGCTTGGTATAAATGTAAATTGTCCCTAGTGTGTGTAGGATAGTGTTGATGCGCGGAGATCCCTGGTTTATCCAAACCCGATTTATCCAACTTAACATTCCATACAGTGGCATTTGAATGTACCACATCAAGATCATCTTTGCACTAACCTCTTGACAGATTCATTCTACCACCATACCTCAATTGTTAATGTAACTATTGTAGTTATTTTAATAGTGACAAGAGGGAAAAGGGTCCAATGCTTAACACTGTCCACTGCCACCCTCCCACCCCACCAGACACCCGAATTGCACAAAGGATAAAAAGTGCTGGAGTAAGGGGTTAGGTGGCATCTCTGGAGAACATCCATGTTCTCCAGAGATGCTGCTTGTCCCACGGAGTTACTCCAGCACTTTGTCCTTTTATATAAACCAGCTTCTGCAGTTCCTTGTTTCTAACTCAATGGTGGACTTTGTTTCAAACGGTTTAACCGGTTCAGTTTAGAAATACAGCGTGGAAACAGGCCAGTCGGCCCACAGAGTCCACACTGACCAACGATCACACCTGCATAGTTCTATCCTATACAACAAGAACAATTTGCAGAAGCCAATTAACCTGGAAATCTGCACATCTTTGGAGTGTGGGAGGAAACTGGAGCACACAGAGTCACAGGGAGAACGTACCAACTCCTTACAGACAGCACCAGAGGTCAGGATCGAACCTGGGTGTCCAGCGTTATAAGGGAGCAACTCTACCGCGAAGACACTGTTGCCCCCACTTCGTTTCTGTTGGGGGACATGTACCAAGAAAGCTGAAGACGTACCAAGACAGCAAGGAGTTCAAGTAGTCTGGCGTTGTTGGATCGGGGCTCAGAGGGGGGGAAGTCACAAAGGCAGCTGCCTTGGCCCAGTTCTTGCTCCAGTAGTGTGATCCATCCGTGCCTAGACTGGCAGTGGTTGGCTCCCCGTACACCACAGTACCTGGTAGATAAACCAATATTTATATCAAGACTTTGTATCATTGAGCACAAAAAATCTCAAACCACGTGGACCATTTTTAAACCCAGCGCTAGGTCCATAACTTTTAACTTTTAATACTCATCTGGATACTGCCTGCGTGGGCAAGTTGGGTCGAATGGCCCACTTCCACGCTGTATGACTTACGATGTGCACTGCCGGCTGCATTTCCTCCATGACACTGAAGACAGACAAAATGCTGGAGTAACTCAGCAGGACATCTGGAGAGAAGGAATCTGACGTTTCGGGTCGAAAAGGGTCTCGACCTGAAAGGTTACCTATTCCTTTCCTCCAGAGATGCTGCCTGACCCGCTGAGTAACTCCAGCATTTTGTGTCTATCTTTGGTGTAAACCAGCACCTGCAATTCCTTCCTACACACTGAAAACAGTGCTCCTTTGACTGTGAAGTACTTTGCAGCCTCTGAAGGGAACAAAGAGTGCAGTGCAAGTGCATAAAGGCCCTGTCCCACTGTATGAGGTAATTCAAGAGCTCTACCGAGTTAAAAAAAAATCAAACTCGTGGTAATTACGTAGAATGTACGTAGCGGCTACGTCGGAGCTCATGGATGTCTCGTAGCGGCTCATAATGCTAACGGCAGGTACTTGGGAAACGCGGTAACTCGTGAATTTTTTTCAGCCCTGTTAAAAATGTCCACAAGAGCCCCCGAGTACCTACGAACGGCTATTACCGTAATTCTCCGAGTTCGAATCAGGAGAAACTCGGGAGAACTCTGGAATTACCTCGTACAGTGGGACAGGCCCATAATCTAGGACATGAGAGTCATAGAGCATGGAAGCAGGCCCTTCGGCCCAATTTGCCCATGATGCCCCATCTACACTAGACCAATCTGCCAGCATTTGGCCCATATCCCTCTAAACCTTTCCTGTCCAAATGTCTTTAAAATGTTATTTTAGTATCTGCCCCAACTACCTCCTGTGGCAGCTCATCCCATGTGCCCACCACCCTGCGTGTGAAAAAGTTGCCCCTCAGATTCCCATTCCATCTTTCCCCTCCCACCTTAAACCTATATCCTTGGGTTCTGGCATCACCTACATTAGGTAACAGACTCTGTGCATCTACACCAGGGTCGATAGACACAAAAAGCTGGAGTAACTCAACAGGTCAGACAGCATCTCTGGAAAAAAAGGAATAGGTGACGTTTCGGGTCGAGACCCTTCTCCGCGATCCAAAACATCACATATTCCTTTTCTCCAGAGATGCTGTCTGACCCGCTGAGTTACTCCAGCTTTTTGTGTCTAACTTTGGTTTAAACCAGCATCTACACACTATTTATTCCCCTCATGGTCTTATACACCTCCATAAGATCATCCCTCAGCCTCCTGCATGCCAAGGAATAAAGTCCTAGTCTGCCCTATCTCTCCCTATAGCACACAGGCCCTCATGATGGGATTCGAACATCAGGTCTGGATTCAATCCACCAGCACAACCACACACCTTTCTTCCTGGCCTGAGCGATGATATCAGCTGCAGCCTTGCTCATCACCTTGGTCACATAGAGCGGGCAGTTGGTTTGGTTCGCTATAGTGATGGCCCGGTTCACCGCTTCCGCCTCGACCTGCGGTGAGACGGAGAAAACTAATGACAAAGAGGACCACTCGGCCCATCGTTAAACTGGAGCCCCCCCCCCGCCAACCCAACTGCACCGAATGAGGATCAAGTAGATGCAGCTGGAGTGGTACGGTGGGTGACGCAGCGGTAGAGTTGCTGCCTTACAGCGCCAGAGACCCGGGTTCTATCCTGATCACGGGTGCCGTGTGTACAGAGTTTGTACTTTTCCCCCGTGACCACGTGGGTTTTCCCCAGGTACTCCGGTTTCCTCCCACAATACAAAAACGTACAGGTTTGCACATTAATTGGCTTCAGTAAAGATTGTAAATTTTCCCCAGTGTGTAGGATAGTGCTGGTGTATGGGGTGGTCAACTCGGACTCGATGGGCCGAAGGGCCTGTTTCTGCGCTGTATCTCTAAACAAAACTAAACTCTAGTGACCCGGGTTCGATCTTGACCGCTGATACCTGCTGTGCATTCATGTTCTCTCTCAGAGGTAGATAAACCGGCTACTATGATTTGTCCCTAGTGTGTGGGCGTGGGTAGAATTTGGATGGAGCTATGGGGATTAAATAAGGTTAATGTTGGATTATTGGAAATGGATCCTTGATTGTTGGTGGGAATTAGTGAAAGAGCCTGCTTTCATGCTGCATTGCTCAATGGTGTAGAAGACTTGATGGGCCGAATGGCCTAATTGTACACCTGGAGCCATTTATAATAGAACGCTGGTCTTTCTTACTAAAGATACAGGTTGGAAAATGTTGATGCAGCTATACAGGACACTAATAAAACCACTTTGAACAGTTCCAGTCCCAGATTTATAAAGAAAGGATATCCTTAGATTGGAGGTAATACACAAAAGGGGTATTTGGTTTAGTCCTGGGATCCAGCTCGTGTAACCATGGCCAGCAGGTTGGCATGGATGTGTTGGGCTGCATGACCTGCTTCGTGCTGTGACTCAGTGAATTGTGCCGTTTGATCACCAGCGTCACAAAACCTAAACTCTCACCTCCTCTGGCCTGCTTAGAACGTGCCCTTCAGGTCCAGTGATGCCCAGCGCGAGGATCCTCTGCTGCTCCTGCAACGTGAAGCACAGTCCGTGGTCAGGGCATAGTCCGTGCCATCTTTGGAGAACAGCAACGTCACAAAATAGACACACTGGAAAAGCCTCTGGAAGCCACCGTGGTGCCCAGGACATGGTGGTTGGGGGGGACGGGCGGCACTGTGGCACAGTGGTGGAGCTACTGCCTCACAGCGCCAGAGACCCTGGTTCAATCCCGACTACGTGTGCTGTCTGTACGGAGTTTGTACATTCACCCCGTGACCGTGTGGGTTTTCTCCGGGTGCTTCGGTTTCCTCCCACGCTCCAAAGACGCACAGGTTTGGAGGTTAATTGGCTTGGTACAAATGCAAAAACTGCCCCTACTGTGTATAGGACAGTGTTAGTGTGCGGGGATCGCTGGTTGGTGCGGACTCGGTGGGCCGAAGGGCCCCTTTCTGCGCTGCATCTCTAAACTAAACCGCAATAACAAGAAATAGTCCAACACGTTGGAGCGTGGTGCCAAGGACGTTAGTCAGAACTGGGCACACTTCTTGTTCCAGACCAGTTACAACTTTGGCTGAAACCCGACACTAGAAAAGCACTGGCAGGAAAAAGAGAAATCCAAGCTTGCAAACCTCTACCTAAAATCAGTCTACTTTCGATCCTCAGCACATGAATGGAAGCTGCCAAGAACAATGCGACTGAACGACATTATTCACCAACAACCGGCTCACTGATACTCCTTCAGAGGTTTGCCAGAGATTTTTGATCAACTGAAATCTTGCACACCCTCCAATTCCTTATTACCAATCACAATAGGTTCTTTAAAAAAAACCCCATCAATATCTAATAAAAATACAACATGCTATTCAATCCTCTATTTGCATTTAATCTAGAAGATAATTACCAAGGACCATATGCTATACAGTTGCATCTAGCTGTAACGTCAAAGGATGACTCTCAAGAACCTTGTGCTGTATGGCTGTATGGTGACAAAACATTTCACTGTACCAATTGGTACATGTGACAAATAAATGTATCTTGTATCTTGTTGTGTGGTTATAGATAGCTGTACATCAAAGGATGGCTCTCAAGAACCATGTGCTGTACATCAAAGGAAGTCCAAAGATCCTTGTGTTGAACAGCTATCTTAACCGTTGTCATTCTGGACTTCCCACTTGGCCTAAACAGCTTCAGTTGCTTCAGCAATGACCTTCCTTCCATTACAAGACACATTTTTTGCTGATGAACTGCGCAATGTTCAGGTCAATTTACAACTCCTCAGCAATTAAGCAGTCTGTGTTAGCAAGACAACCTTCAGGCATGGGCTGTGAAGTAGCGAGGTGCCAGGGAAAGACCATGTCCTGCAAGACAACTAGCGTTCAACCATCTGTCCTTGGCTTGCAGCACATCAGTTGGAGCTGCTGCTGACAGCGGTAGAGTTGCTGCCTTACAGCGCCAGAGACCCGGGTTCGATCGTGGCTACGGGTACTTGTCTGTACCGAGTTTGTACGTTCTCCCCGTGGGTTTTCTCTGGGAATTTGGGGTTTCCTCCCACACTCCAAAGACGTGCAGGTTTGTTGGTTAATTGGCTTTGGTAAGAATTGTAAATTGTCCCTAGTGTGTAGGATGGTGCTAGTGTACGGGGATCGCTGGTCGGCGCGGACTCGGTGGGCTCAAGGGCCTGTTTCCGCGCTGTATCTCTAAACTAAATGAAAAGCTAAGTTAAAGCCAGTTTATGGATCAGTTCGAGCTGTGAATTCAGATCCATTTGGGGATTGGAGGCGCAAGTGAATGGAGTTGCAGATCAGGGGGAATCCAAACCAGAAACGGAATGATCTAGTCTTAATCCTCTAGTTCCGTGAACATCTCACACTACCTTACCAACCATTCTGATGGGACGGAGGAAACCTGCACTCAAGTTAACACAAGTCCATTGCCATCTGCTTAATCCAGTCAACGATAAAGTGGCGCCTTTATGCAAGATGCCAGCTTCTCGCTTCCACCGCAACTGTGTTCAGATACGGGCGCGCGCACGCATCTTCCTTCCCCAACCGTGTACCTCAGCAATAATGTCACCATTCTCGGCGTGAACCTGAGCGATGGCCCCCAAGTCGCGGATCGCACTCAGGGCTTCGTACATCTGCGAGCAAAAGGAGGGATAGATTAATGTACGTCGTTCAACCAACATTGGAAGGTGACGGCAATGTCGTTCAGAATATCCGCTACGTTGCCAGCCTACCTGGGCATCAGAGAGCTGGTAGCGTTCCTTGTAAGCCATGTAGATGAGGAAGGAGTTCACACCTAGAGAGGAGTGGGAAAGTAGGAGTATATTTTATTGATGGCTCCGTGTTAAAACAGGAACATTGCATGACTAACTTGGGAAAATCACTCGGGAAAGTCAGGGTTTCGGCCCGAAACGTTGCCTATTTCCTTCGCTCCATAGATGCTGCTGCACCTGCTGAGTTTCTCCAGCATTTTTGTGTACTTGGGAAAGTCAAGTCTTTTGACCTTTGAAAGAGGAACCCTTAAAAACACTATATACACACACACACACACACAATGTGAATCATGAGAGTTTGCTCTATTTAAGTGGGAGTATTGATTCACCAAATTCACAGAGTATTGATCCCGATCCGAAACGTCACCCATTCCTTTACTCCAGAGATGCTGCCTGGCCCGCTGAATTACTCCAACATTTTGTGTCTCTCTTCAATAAAACACAGACCCATTTCCAAATCAAACTCACAGGGACAGTTTGTCAACTCTTCCATACGAATGAATGAATAAATGAATGAATGAATGAATGAATGAATGAAAGATACTTTATTGTTACATGTGACAAGTCACAGTGATATTCTTTGCTTTGATCTGGCAGCTGATCAGCTTTGCCTGTGCGATTGCATCGTTCCTCCCCCCGCCCCCGGATGGTTAGAAAGACAGGTTCCACTTCCAGTGACTCTGGCTCAATGCTACACCGCGGGAGCTGCCAGACAAGATACGTTTACTCAGGCGGATGCAAAAGATCCCTCAGCCCAAGACCACGGCAGTCGTCCCTGGGCTCCCGGCCAATATTCATTCCTCAATCAATCAGCACATTACGTGTCACTATCTTGCAGCTTGTTTTAGTGGGAGCTTGCAGAGTGCGTATTAGCTACTGCAGTGTCTCGCTGCATTGCTGCTTCACCAGCTGTAATGCATGTTGCAGTGCCCCAAGCGGCAGCATAGTGGTAGGGATTCTCGTTGTTCGGACTTTGCTGGCTTTATCTTGCACCAAACGTTATTCCCTTATCGTGTATCTACACACTGTAAATATCGCGATTGTAATCGTGCATGGTCTTTCCGCTGACTGGATCGCACGCAACAAAAGCTTCTCGCTGTACCTTGGCACGCGTGGCAATAAACTAAACTGGGAGCTGCTGCCTTACAGCACCAGAGACCCGGGTTTGATCCTGACTACGGGTGCTGCCTGCAAGGAGTTTGTACGTTCTCCCCGTGACCTGCGAGGGTTTTCTCCGGGTGCTCCGGTTTCCTCCCACCCTCCAAAGACGTACAGGTTTGCAGGCTAAGTGGCTTGGGTATAATTGTAAATTGTCCCTTGTGTGTGTGTGTGGGATGGCGTTATTATGTGGGGATCGCTGGTTGGTGCAGACACGATGGGCCGAAGGGCCTGTTTCCAAGCTAGATATAAATCTCCTTCCGTCTCAAACTCCACCAAAACTCAGACAAAGGATCTTCAACCCGGAATGTGAACTCTTTCCAAAGATGCTGCCTGATCTGCTGGGATTCTCCAGCATCCTCTGCTTTAATTCAAGAGTGATTTTTGTCACACGTGCAACTGCAGGGTGAAATTCTGTTTGCATATTTACAGGTGCGGGCACCGCCAATCTTCGGCGCCACCAACTACGTGTTCATACTTGACATCAAAGCCTGGCTCAGCGAGGAGCTGGGTGAACATGGAGTGCATCACGCCACAGCCCATTCTTCACTCGACGGCCCAATATCTCTCACACTGACCTACGAATCCCACAAAACTATTCATATGGGTAATCCATAGTCTTACAGCAGGGGGCTAGACTGCGACTTCGATGAGAGTAATAACATTTGGCTTTGCTACATATAGAGCCGTGGTGATACTCATAGTCATAGATTGTGGAAACAGGCCCTTCAGCCCAACTCGCCCACACCGGCCAACATGTCCCATCTACACTAGCCCCACCTGTCTGCATTTGGCCCGTTTCCCTCTAAACCTGTCCTATCCATGTACCCAAACGTTGCAAAAGCCTCCAAATGTTCCTTAAACGTTGCAATACCATCTAACTGTTTCGGAAACGTTGCGATAGTTTTGTCTCCCGTCTATTACAGAGCCTCCACATTTTACAAGCAGGACGAGCTATTTCAGTGCAGATGCTCTCTGCACAGATGGTGCCACAGGCCACGGTCGCTTCGCGCTGACATGCATGCGAGACCATTTCTCACCGTGCTCTTTCACCAGGAAGTCCATCTCCTCCTGCAGCCCCTTGTACCACTCCGTGATGTCAACGTGCAGCGTGTAGTCACAGCAGGACTTGCTGTCCGCCCACTCTCTCCACTGTTCGAAGGCCGTGATCAGACTGACCCCAGGCTCCACCAGCACGTGGTCAACTGAAACAAACAACGTACACGTTATCTGTACACATGTACAGTTGCAGTAGTGTGGTGTGGGCGGTGGCGCAGCGGTAGAGTTGTTGCCTTACAGCGCCAGAGACGACCCCGAGTACGGAGTTTGTACGTTCTCCCCGTGACCGCGTGGGTTTTCTCCGAGATCGTCAGTTTCCTCCCACACTCCAAAGATGTACAGGTATGTAGGTTAATTGGCTTGGTGTATGTGTAAATTGTCCTCAGTGTGTGTAGGAGAGTGTTAATGTGTGGGGATGGCAGGTCGGTGCGGACTCGATGGGCCGAAGGGCCTGTTTCCACGCTGTATCTCAAAACTAAACTAAGGTACTGGACTGGCAGCCAAAGCTGATCCAATGACGCGATTTCAAACCCCACCACAGCACCAATCAAATTTCAATTTAAGTATTTATATCAATTATATAATTTTGAATAACAATACCAACATTTTCCAAATGGTTGTGACAATGTTCACCCGTCTTTCAGTTTAGTTTAGTTTAGTGATACAGCGCCGAAACAGGCCCTGCGGCCTACCGAGTCTGCGCCAGCCAGCAATCCCGGTACACTGGCACTATCCTACACACGCCAAGGACAACTTACAATTTTTACTGAGGTCAATTAACCTACAAACCTGTACGTCTTTGGAGTGTGGGAGGAGACCGGACCTCCCGGAGAAAACCCACGTGGTCACGGGGAGAAGGTGCAAACTCTGTGCAGACAGCACCTGCCATCAGGATCGAACCCGGGTCTCCGGCGCTATAAGGAAGCAACTCTACCGCTGTGCCACCCTCATGGAGAAGGAAATCTGCTCGCCTTACTCGGTTTGGCTGAAATGTAACTGCAGATTCACTATTACAGGTGTACAGTTCAGAAACAGGCCCTTTGGCCCAATTGATCAACATCAACGATGCTGCCCATCCAAGCTGGTCCTACTTGTCTGCATAGTCCTTATCCCTCCATAGAAGCTGGCCAGACAAACAGGATACTGCTGGCTGAAGCGGTTTGATCATTGATTGCACACCACCATTCAGACAACTGGAACGGTAGACTGTCAGAACGTCTTTCCCCTGGGTGGAAGTCAAAGATTGGATGGCTTAGCTTTAAGGTAAGAGGGGGAAAGTTTAAAAGGAGATGTGCAGGCATTTTTTTTTTTTTTTTTAAATAAATACAAACTATAAAGAGCATAATTTTTTATACAGAGTTCCAGGTACCTCAAACACAATGCTAAGGGTGGTGGTGGAAGCAAATATCTGAAGGTCAAATAAGGTTGTTATAGCAAGGGATTTTAACCTGCTTAGGACAGGACAGGTTTGGAGGGATATGGACCAAATGCCGGCAGGTGGGACTAGTGTAGCTGGGACATGTTGGCCGGTGTGGGCAAGTTGGGCCGAAGGACCAGTTTCCATGCTGTATCACTCTCTGACTCAATATCATTGTGGTGTTTCAGATAGGCATGTGGATATACAGGGAATGGAGGGATATGGATTACGTGCAGGCAGAAGGGATTAGCTTAATTTGACATCATGTTCAACATAGATATCGTGGGGCCAAGGTCGTCTTCCTGTGCTTACTGTTCTACATTCTACGAAACAGTTCAATTGATATCTGGAACAGGTTCAGTTAATTGAGTGAATTTGGAATGAAAAGATAGTTACTCCTGATGGTGACAGATTGGAGAATCAGATGGGTTTTTTGGAACAACGTTCTCTCGGGAAAGGAAGCCTGCCAACCTTCCACAACTCTTCTCAACGTGATGGCAGTCCTGGAGGGCCAGCACGGTGGCGCAGCGGTAGAGCTGCTGCCTTACAGTGCCAGAGACCCGGGTTCGATCCTGACTGCGGGTGCTGCCTGCACGGAGTTTGTACGTTCTCCCCGTGACCTGCCTGGGTTTCCTCCCGCACTCCGAAGACGTGCAGGGTTTGAAGGATAATTGGCTTTGGTAAAATTGAAAATTGTCCCTTGTGTGTAGGATAGTGTTAGCGTACGAGGTGATCGGTGGTCAGTGGGGACTCAGTGGGCCAAAGGGCCTAACTCCGTGCTGTAACTCTGAAGTCTAAAGAGTTACATGGCTGGATTTTAATTGCACTCTGAAATGGCCCCAGCAAATCAGTCAGCTGTGTCAAGAAAAATAATGTGCACCACTCTGCATTATCTTCACCAAGTGGACTGCAGCAGCTTACAGAGATGTATCTTTATCATCTTCCCGGGGACATTAATGCTAAACACTGACCTTGCCAGAACCCGCTACAAGACACCAGACTTCAAACTAAGCAGGATTCCAGTCTGAGGAAGGGTCCAGACCCAAAGCATCACCCATTCCTTTTCTCCAGAGATGTTGCCTGACCCACTGAGTTACTCCAGCATTTTGTGTCTATCATCCATTACTGATCCGTTGCTGTTTCAATCCCAAACTAACATGGTTCAGAAACTCTTCAGATTACACAAGGTTACGCACAACTCTAACAACCCCCCCATTACATTGCACGCCTTCTCACGCAACCTCAATGCTGATCAGTGCAAAGAAAATCACAATTTAACACTTTCTGTTGACAGCCAGCCCAAACCCCCTCTGCCCCACTGTGCAAAGGGTCTTCAACCTGGAGTGTTAGCCGTTTCTATTTCCACAGGTGCTGCCTGACCTACTGAGTGTTTACTGCATTGGCTGTCTTTATTGTAGAGGCTTCTAGTTCATTGACCAAGCTCCACTCCGTTCACTTGGACACATGCCACTTCCCCCTACATATCAGGATCCACACAATTTTCTGCAGGCATTTTCAAATACCATTCACAAACAGCTGGTCCCAACCCAAGGCAGACACAAAAGGCTGGAGTAACTCAGGCAGCATCTCTGGAGCGAAGGAGTAGGTGACGTTTCGGGTCGAGATCCTCACATCCAGACAGATGTTTCGGTTTTCGACCCAAAACGTCCCCTATCCAATTTCTCCAGAGATGCTGCCTGTCCCGCTGCGTTACTCCAGCCTTTCGTATCTGTCTCCAGTTTAAACCAGCATCTGCAGTTCCTCCCTACACAACTGATCCCAACCTTTGGACTCCTCCCCAGACTTCACAAATCAACTTGCTCCATTCATACTAAGATTCCTCCTAATTTTATTCGTTAAACCTCAAGCAATTCTCCCCTTCTAAACTTATGTGCGCTAAACATTGGGGAGTTTGCTTGAGCCAATGGATTACTCCCCTCCCGTAGACGTGGGAAAGGGTGAAAAGCAGAGGAACAACTCCATTTTAAGAAATGTGGATATCTCTAAAAATTCACAAATCACAAATAAAGGTGAGCCCTCTGCAAAACTAGACTATGATGGTCAACAGTTATACAGGGCACAGTGAGGGGTGAACCACAGGAGATGAACAGTGCATTTTACAAATCATCTATTCACACAGCACATGATTGCTACTTCCCATGCAAATGCATTTGTGTCTATCTTTGATCCATTGTTGCCCTCCCTAGGCTTTCTGACAATCAGTTTCATTACACTCAGGCAATGCTTTTCTACACTTGTTCCAAGTGCAATATTTTTGCGAAGATAATTTTTCTAAAAAAAAATTAGGTTTTTTTCAAGCAACATCATTTTTTTTTTAATCAAAGCTTACAAATCATGGTGGTGCCTCCTGCCAGGGCTGCTTTTGTTCCCTGGGAAAAGTCATCTGCAGCCGTCATGCCTTTGCTGGGCATCTGTAGACGGGTGTGAACATCAATTCCGCCTGGTATCACCATTCTTCCGTGGGCATCCACCATTTTAACCCCACCGGGAACAATCAGATTCTCGCCAATTTGCCTAGGACATGCGACAAGAGAAAAAAAAGCATTTTCCGGGAGAAAGCACATAATCAACTTTCCAATAAAAGGGGCTGATTCAATGACTTGGAGACACACAAAAATACTACTGCAGCACTGCAGAAACAGCCAAACATACACAACAGAGACAGCTTACTTGATCAGCCCATCTTCTACATAAATGTCAGCAAAGAAAGACTGGTCATCATTAACGATTTTGCCACCCTTCACCAGCATACGTTCGCTCTGAAAGACATCAATTTAATCCATTCAATTGAAGACAAATTCAATTTTCACCCAAGCTCTTCAATAAAGCAATAAAGCACAATAATGCAACAGGACGCTAAAAATGAACCCAAGTATTTCAATATTTAACATATAATGTTGCAAAAATTTGATGCAAGTATTGCAACAGTATCAATTTCTAAGAACCAGTGTAGCTTTTCAAACATATATATATTGTAATTGCACTATAACACGAGTGGGCTAGATGCAGAAAAAAATGGGCATATTCCTACCCAGAATATACCAGACATTCATATTTACAACCAATACAACAAATGATGCGCCATTATTATTATGATTCAAAAATATTTGCACTACTAATTTTTTAATAAAATCGTCAATCTAACTAGGTCACGATAAATATCATTGTTGCAGTGCATTTAGGAAGGAACGGTGCAAAATTTATATTTATTATATTTTGTAAAATAAATCGTTTTGAATTCTTTCTCAGAAGGATTGTATGCAATTTGAATGGAATATTTTTTTTCAACAATTATCATGGATTGGGCTCACAATTGCGGGGAAGCAGGAGAGAGACACAGAGCAACAACAACAACAAAATCAACCCTTGCCAGACACCGCCATTATCCCCGACAAACACTGCACAGTCGCTGTCCTTGGTTTCAGCACGTATGGAAAACATACTGCGCTTAAAACCGTGCAGGGCGGGCGGTCGGTCGGTCCGTCCCCCCCTTTAAACCAGCTCCGGTCACCGCAAGCTGCCGAGCACTTGTCATTTCAGCGTGAAATTGCAAAATGAAGCGACCGCACAAATTTGACCAAAGCCCCCACACATTGCTTACCGTGATGCGCGGTATGTTTTTCTTGCCCTGATAAGACATGGCTGTGATTGTTTGCAATTGAATGCTGTGTTGCAAGAAGCGGTTCTCACTGCAGCCCCCGGGACGCTTGCAAATCTTTATAGAAACATATGATTTTTAAAATTGCGCCTCTTTTTCTTTCTTTCTCTCTCTCTCGCTCTCTCTCTTTGCAGCCTCCGCCTCCTGCTCCTGCTCCTGCCCCCGCCCCCTGGTGCTTCCAGCTGGGCCAGGCGACAGCAATAATACAATTAGCCCAGGCTGCGGTTGCAAGCAAAGCATGCGTCCAGGTCCAGCCGCGCCCAGACCCCGGTCTAAGCCCAACCTCTCCGCTGGCTCGATTGGCTTCCACCGGCGGGTCGGCTGATCAGGTCGCTACCTCCAGCGTGGTGTGCGGGAAGAGGAATTCTCCAACCCGCAAAGGCGCAGACAGATTGCTGCTCCCCACCCCCCTCACTACAGTCCGGGTCGTTAGTTCTTCTATTCGACACATTGTCTTTCCCTCTGACGCCAACATCATCTCGAATAAAAAAAGTAGCAGAGGGGTAGAAAAAACTGCAGCAACCCCCTTTTTTTGTGTTTACAAAGGTAACTGGGTTTACAGTTAGGAAATGACAACTAAAACGCTATTTTTCAGGAGAGGTTTATCCAAAAAAAGACAAGAATATACATACACAGAGGGTGGTGGGTGAATAGAAGGAGCTGCCATAGGAGATAGTTGAGGCAGGTACTAGCATTAGTTATAAAAGACATTTGGACATGTACATGGATATGGGCCAAACGTGAACAGGTGGGACTAGTGTAGCATGGGCGCATTGGGCCGAAGGGCCTGTTTCCATCCTGTATGACACAACGTTTAAGAAACATTTGGATGGGTCCATGGATAGGATCGGTTTAGAGGGATATGCGCTAAATGCAGGCAGGTGGCACTAGTGTTGATGGGACAATGTTGGTCGGTGTAGGCAAGTTGGGCCGAAGGGCTTGTTTACACATTTCTATGACTCTATGAGTATAATTATGACTTTATATGTAGCAAAGCAAAACGTTTTACGCTTATTTCAGATACATTCTAACCCCGCGGTACCCAGCGGCCAATGTGCCCGCGCCACGTTTGTGGGTATATCGGACGTGCTCCAGAGGTGGTAATTGAGGCAGGTACTATAACAATATTTTTAAAAAAACATTTGGACAGGTACATGAATAGCAAAGTTTCAGAGGGATTAGCTTGGATGGAGAATCTTGGTCAGCAGGGACACATTGGGCCGAAGGGCCTGTTTCCATGCTCTCTGTCTCTATGACAGGTGTCACCATGGACAGCACCAGTTGTTCACAGGGCCATTTAAGTCAGGAGTCACTGGAAGAGAGACAGGAAATGTACAGTACCCAATCAATCTAACTACCGGCAGTCCTTTAGGGTGTGGGAGAAAACTGGTGTCCCTTCCCCAAACATAACCCGCACGGTCACAGGAAAAATGCGCAGACAGTGGATGAGGTCCGTATTGAACCCGGGTCGCAGATGGGTAAGATAGCTTTGAGTTACTCTGCAGGTGATGAACATTCCACATACATCACCAGGAGCGTTGCAAAGTGATGCATATGTCTGAGGAAAGTCAAGTCAAGTCACATTTCTATAGCACATTTAAAAAACAACTCTCATTGGCCAAAGTGCTTTACATTTGTTATAAGTATAGTATAAACAAACAAACTACATACATATATACATATAGCCCTCGCTCAGATGACATCAAGAAAGGCTTGGGAGTATAGATAAGTTTTTAGTCTTAAAGGAGTCGATGAAGGGAGCAGTTCTGATGGGAAGGGGGATGCTGTTCCACATTCTAGGAGCTGCAACCGCAAAGGCGCGGTCGCCCCTAAGCTTATGCCTAGACCACGGGATATTCGGCAACCCCAAGTCGGCCGATCTGAGGGACCTGGAGGTGGAGTGGTGGGTTAGAAGACTTTTAATGTAGGTGGGGGCAAGCCCATTGAGGGCTTTGTAGACATAGAGGTGGATCTTGAAATTTATACGGAACCGCACAGGGAGCCAGTGGAGAGAGGCCAGGATCGGGGTGATGTGGTCCCTTTTTCGGGTGCCCGTCAGGAGTCTCGCTGTGGCGTTTTGGACCAGTTGCAGGCGGGACAGGGAAGATTGGCTGATGCCAGTGTAAAGGGAAAGGTCTTCTTCTTTACTGTCTATCAACATGTCGATGGTTGAAAGGGTCAAAAGCTTCAAATTCCTGGGGGTGCACATCTCTGAAGATCTTTCCTGGTCCGAGAACACTAATGCAATTATCAAGAAAGCTCATCAGTGCCTCTACTTCCTGAGAAGATTACGGAGAGTCGGTTTGTCAAGGAGGACTCTCTCTAACTTCTACAGGTGCATGCTGACCGGTTGCATTGTGGCTTGGTTCGGCAACTTTAGCGCCCTGGAGAGGAAAAGACTACAAAAAGTAGTAAACACTGCCCAGTCCATCATCGGCTCTGACCTCCCTTCCATCGAGGGGATCTATCACAGTTGCTGCCTCAAAAAGACTGGTAGTATCATCAAGGACCCACACCATCCTGGCCACGCACTCATCTCCCTGCTACCTTCAGGTAGAAGGTACAGGAGCCTGAAGACTGCAACAACCAGGTTCAGGAATAGCTACTTCCCCACAGCCATCAGGCTATTAAACCTGGCTCGGACAAAACTCTGATTATCAATAACCCATTATCTGTTATCTGCACTTTATCAGTCTATTTATTCATGTGTGTATATATTTATATTATGGTATATGGACACACTGATCTGTTTTGTAGTAAATGCCTACTATGTTCTGTGTGCTGAAGCAAAGCAAGAATTTCATTGTCCTATCAGGGACACATGACAATAAACTCACTTGACTTGACTTATTATGCCTCCTGGCATGTAGGGCAGCAACAAAGGTCCTCCACTCAGTTGTTTTACGAGACAGGGTTGTTAGCCCTGTGCCTAACCTCCAAACTGGAGGACCAGTGGATCGCTCTTCGTCTCGCCTCTACCCTTCGACCTGTCCAGCATGGGAGACCCTAACAGGAGGCGAATCTCCCGCTGGCATAGCTCTAGGGGTCACTGAGACACACAAGCTCCCCGACCACGACAAGGTTGCAATCCAATGGGGAGTGAGGGAAGGTTCCCCACCCGAAACGTCAGCCACCCATGTTCTCCAGAGTTGCTGCCTGATCAGCTGAGTTACTCCAGCTATTTGTGGCCTTTTGTGTAGTAACCAGCATCTGCAGTTCTTTGTTTCTACGTGATGCTTATGTTACTGGACTGATGATATACAACATTAGCATGAAAACCCTGTCACCAATAGTCATTTGGGAGGGAATTCTTTGCCCCTAACTTGGACTGGGGTAGGCGTTACTCCAGATCCACATAAAATATGAGCGAAACAAAAGTGCTGGAAGAACTCATCAAACCAGGCAGCATCTGTGGAAGGAAATAAAACACAAAGTGCTGGAAGAACTCAGCAGGGCAGACAGCATCTGTGGAAGAAAATAAAACACAAACTGCTGGAAGAACTCAGCAGGGCAGACAGCATCTGTGGAGAGAAACAACACACAAAGTGCTCGAGGCACTCAGCATACTTGGCAGCATACAGGGACAGAACGGACAGGCGATGTTTCAGGTTGGGATCCTTCTTCTGACTATCCTATCTGTGAATGGAAAAGGGATTACAGCCACTGCAGTTTGCAGTCTCTTGTGTATCCACATATAACATGTCTGGTGTTTAAATGCCCTCAGAAACCACCCAGAGGGGTAACAGGTGCTTTGATGTTTGGCACGGACTCGGTGGGCCGAAGGACCACGCTGCATGCCATTGTGGGGCCTCAGTGACTCACAGGGACAAGGATGGGCAATAAATGCTCGCCCACACCACGTCACACACCTCCGCTAATGGACTCCATTGATGTGCCAGGGAAAATCCTTAATGGTCCATATCGTATCATTTACACACAGAATCTCTGCCAACTAAACCATTTATTGAGACGGCCTGCTGTATGGAAGGAAATTAATTAGGAATTAGCAATGAGGAGAGGGAGAGAGAGGGAGAGGGAGATAGGGAAGGAGAGAGGGAGAGAGGGAGAGAGGGAGAGAGGGAAGGAGGGAGAGAGGGAGAGAGGGAGAGGGAGGGAGAGAGGGAGGGAGAGAGGAAGGGAGAGAGGGAGGGAGAGATGGAGGGAGAGAGGGAGGGAGGGAGAGAGGGAATGAGGGAGAGAGGGAGAGAGGGAGAGAGGGAGAGAGGGAGGGAGAGAGGAGAGAGGGAGAGAGGGAGAGAGGGAGAGAGGGAGAGAGGGAGAGGGAGAGAGAGAGGGAGAGGGAGAGGGAGAGGGAGAGGGAGAGGGAGAGGGAGAGGGAGAGAGAGAGAGAGAGGAGAGGGAGAGATAGGGAGGAGAATAAAGGACTTCAAAAAATGTATAAGATTGCCAATGTCATTGAATCATTGAACAATAGGGCCTACTTGACCCCCTCCAGAGATTCAGTGCCATCTCCTACTCCTAATTCATATGTTTACATGTTTCTATGTTCGTCGCACATTGACTGAAAAATGTTTTGGATCGTCCTGAAAGACATGGTATAAATTCCCCTTCTTTTTCTTGAAATAAGCCACATGGCGTGTCGGAACAGATAATATTGCAGTGAGCACAAATGTTTAGCAGTCCTGTGTAGAATGGGTGAGGCTGTTCAGGCACAGCTTTCCCATCCTATGTCCATTATCTCATTCTTCTCCAGATCTCTCTGCAGCCTCTGCTCCCCGATGAACAACCACACTGCCACTGTTAGTATTGTCATAAAAATTTCTCATCACAACCTCTACATTTGTCCAAGCCATTATTACACATCATCAATAACGAAGGGCCCAATACTGAAACCGACCCAAGTTAGGCACAATATACTGGAGTAATTCAGCAGGTCAGGCAACATCTCTGGAGAACATGGATAGGTAATGTGTAGGAAGAAACTGTAGATGCTGGTTTAAACCGAAGATAGACACATAAATCTGGAGTACTCAGCGGGTCAGACAGCATCTATAGAGAAAAGGAATAGGTGACCCTTCTTCAGACTTCTCGACCTGAAACGTCACCTATTCTTTTTCTCCAGAGATGTTGTCTAGCCCGCTGAGTTACTCCAGCTTTTTGTGTCTATCTATGGATAGGTAATCCTTTGGGACCCTTCCTCAGACTGAAGGAAGGGTCCCCGACCCGAAATGTTACCATTTACTCCAAAGATGTTGCCTGACCAGCTGAGTTACTCCAGCGTTTTGTGTCTCCCCAGGGTATAAACCAGCATCTGCAGTTCCTCGTTATTACATAATGAACCCAACCCATCTGATAAACAGAACCAAACCCATTACTAATAGACTGCCCATTGGGTTGAAAGTAACCAGTTTGTGACTGTCACTGGTAATATCGGACAATAAATATATTTCAAATCAACATGTTGCTCAATCATTCCAGAGTTATGGTGCAGAAGGAACAGGGTGGGTATTTGAACTCAAATCTAAATGGTTCGGTATTCTTGCTCAAAGGAATTGTCTATTTAACGTCAAGTACAAAACTAGTTACGATAGTTCTGAATCAACCAGTGTCAGTAGATATCGACACAGATTCTTTGCACAAAATCCTTCATTTTCAAGGCTGCACATACTTACTTAAATATGTATTGCCAGCTTTTAGTTGTGCAGCAACAACATGATTCAGCGTCTGAATTGTCAGCGGTTCTGCAAGAATAACATGCAGTACAGAAACTAAAAGAGGGAACAGGTTTTCTCACCATCACATCTGCATTTTGGCGAGATTTATTCTGCTGAGCCGTTCTGCCGATATTGGACTTCTGCTCCTCGCTGCCTGTAAATGCTACGTACCGAGCCGCCTCTGCTTCTTTGCTGCTTGTTCCTTGTGTACACCAGCCGCAACCCAGAGTGGGGAAATTCAAGGGTTTATTTTCCGAGACCTTGTCTGCCACTGGTGAAGCCTCGTTGAATTTCTGCTGCGGCTTCAATCCCATGCATGTGAACCAAGCCGGAGTTTCCGCCTGTCCCAGTGTCCTCCCAGCCATGATCAGACTCCCTTTCTCTGCCTCCGTGGGTGAGGCATCTGAAGGTTTCCCTGCTGTAACTTTGCAGGGCTGATACCATTGACCGCTGGGGAAAACCACTCTCTGCTTCCAAATGGGAGGCGATGTGCTGAGCTCCCAGCTCACCAGCTAGTTCTACATCGTCGAAAACAATCATTCATGCAAGACTGTACTTGGAAGCAAATTGGTCCTCTGACACATGCCTCAACTGCACAGGCGGAAACATACCCACCCCTCACACACTGACAGACACATCACCACCCCCCCCCCCCCCCACACACACACACTCACACACTGACAGATATGCATCACGCTACACACACAGGGAAACACATATTACCCATAGACACACACACACACACAAACACAGGCAAAGACACATCACTCCACACACACACACACACACAGGCAGACACACACCACCCCGCACACACGCACTCACACACTGACAGATATGCATCACCCTACACACACAGGGAAACATACATTACCCACAAACACACCACACACACACACACACACAGGCAAAGACACATCACTCCACACACCCACTCCACACATACACACTGACAGACACACACCGCCCCACATGCACAGGCAGACACACACACACACCACACACACAGGCAAGCACACATTATCCACAGACACACACCCACCCTACACACACAGGTAGACACACACACACACACACCCCACGCAAACAGGCGGACACACACTGCCCCCCACACACACACACCACACACACAGGTAGTCATACACACCACCCCACACACACACAATGACAGACACACACAGGCAGACACACACCACCCCACACACTAGCCCCACACAAACAGGCAGACACACACCCATCGCATACACACTCGGTCACACAGGCACCACATACACACACAGACGGACACACCCTCCCACACACACCCGCCCCAAATGCAGACCTGTCCCACACAGACACACTCGTGCTCCACACACACTGGCACACACCTACCCACACACATGGACACAAACCCTCATTCTTCATGTGTAAATGTGATCATCACGCAGACAAATGGGACCAGCTTAGATGGGGCACCTTGGTTGGCATAGACAAGTTGGACCCAATTCCATGCTGTATAATTCTACTCTAATCTCTACAGTTAACCTGGGGCAGGCACAAGTTGGGTGGGGAAAGAGAGTTGGATCACACAGAAGTGACAATGTGTCTCATGTTATCCTCAGCCAGCCACTACTTCCATATATTCTGGAAGGGATCATTGGGATTCACAAACTCAAAACTCACCGTGCCCTCATTGTGTCCTCTGGCTCCACTTTCACCACAACACTACACAGGGTGGAAATCAAACCCTGGTAGAGCCAGTCACACATACTGTGCATCAGCATAGTCTCAGGTTCCTTAATATCTAGCGATACCTACCATCAGCGAAATGGGTATTCTCAACTGCTGTCGAGCTAGTAGGAAAAGGGCCTGTTTCCACGCTGTAAAGGCTAAAGTCTGAAGTAAAGACTATATTTCCTAGCAGCAAGGCTCAGGAATTTATTTGTTAAACCCAATCCAACACAAAGCTTGTTCACTTGTGCAAAGTGATGGGTAAACATCAACTTTTATTTTAAAAAGACAAATAATTCCTGCCAACCGTTTCCAAGCTTTAATTTTTAAGTGATTTTAAAAATCATTTAACTTAAATGCAACTGTTTCTTTTTAAATAGTTCGCGACTGTTTTTTACGGTTTCCCATTGGCAAGAATACAGGGAAACCAAATACACTTGAAATAAGAACAGATGAAAATACTCAGCAGGTCAGGTAGCATCCGTGAAGAGCGGAAAACAGTTAAGAATGGAGAAATTAGCATGCTTTAAGTTGCAGTGGTATAGGTAATAAAAAAATCAAAGGGTATGTCTGTGATGGGCTCACAACCAAGAAAAACACTGATCGCTGTTGCATTGTAACATTAACTGTTTCCCTTTCCACGGATACTGCCTGACCCGCTGAGTGTTTCCAGCATTTTCTAATTTTGTTTCAAATTTCCAGCATCTGCCCTTTTAAAAAAATCTGATGTAAATGGCAGGGCGGCACGGCGGTAGAATTGCTGCCTTACAGTGCCAAGGACCCGGGTTCAATCCTGACTACGGGTGCTGTCTGTATGGAGTTTCCCTGTGACCGTGTGGGTTTTCTCCGGGAGAGTCAAGAGAGTTTTATTGTCATTTGTTCCAGAGAGAACAAAGAAATTCTTACTTGCAGCAGCACAACAGAATATGTAAGCATAGTACACTGTAAACAATATAAGAAATGAAAAAAAAGTTCAGTGTATGTATGCATATATAGATGTTTAGTTTATTGTCACATGTACTGAGGCACAGTGAAACGTTTTTTGGTGCGTGCTAACCAGTCAGCGGAAAGATTGTACAAGATCGGAATCGAGCCGTCCACAGTGTACAGATACAGGATAATGGGAACAATGTTTAGTGTAAGATAAAGTCCAGTAAAGGTAGTCCAAGGGTCCCCAATTGAGACAGATGGTAGCTCTGGACCATTCTCTAGTTGGTGATAGGATGGTTCCGTTGCCTAATAACAGCTGAGAAGAATCTGCCCCTGAATCTGGAGGTAGGCACAAAGTGCTGGAGTAACTCATCGGGTCAGGCAGCATCTCTGGAGAAAAAGTCAAGTCAAGTCACTTTTATTTCTATAGCACATTTAAAAAACAACTCTCGTTGACCAAAGTGCTTTACATTGGTGGAGGTACTAACGTTATACAACAGTGGTTCATAGATTAAGTACATACATAAATACATACATATAGCCCTCCCTCAGAGGACGTCAAGAAAGGCTTGAGAGTAAAGATGAGTTTTAAGTCTCGACTTAAAAGAGTCGATGGAGGGGGCAGTTCTGATGGGAAGAGGGATGCTGTTCCAATGTTCCAAAAAAGATGGGTGATGTTTCGGGTTGGGACATTTCTTCAGACTACAGATTCTTTTGAATCTGGAGGTATGCATTTTCACACCTCTATACCTCGTGCCCGATGGGAGAGAGAAGAAGAAGCAAGTGAGACACGTCCTTGATTTTATGCTGGTGGCCTTGCCGAAGCATCGTGAAATGTGGATGGAGACAACAGAAGGGAGGTTGGTTTGTGCGATGGTCTGGACTGTGACCACAATTCTCTGCATGGAGAATCAGTGCTCAACGACAGATGGTGCATGCAGGCAACATTGAGATCAACATTAATTTAACATTATTTGGTGCAGAAACACTTGTTGCCATTAAACAGGGTCAACGCACAATTAGAATGGGTGAAGGAAGCTCACAATCTAAGCCTCTTGCTTCTCTCTCTCCACCCCCCCCCCCCCGCGTCAACTCTAGACTATTCCTCCTCCCTCCCCCCGTTGTTACCCCCTCTCCTTTGCAATCCCCTCCGCCAGGGGTTAAATTAGTACCATTATTTTACTGATATTGCCAATTCCGTCCATTTGGACTGAACAATAGCCATTTCCTTGGTGGCATTGCTTAATATCTAAATGTACCACACAAGATGGTTTCCATGCATGAACAGAACAAGAAAATAAGGATACAAAGCAGATGTGGCACTTTGAAGCTGCTCTGCAATTCATCAAGATCATGGCTGATCTTCTACCTCATCCTGTATCTAGTGGTGTTCTCAATTCCCTTATCGTCCAGAAACCTATCGATCTGTTTTCAATGAACTGAACGATTGATCTTCTGCAAACCTCTGGGGTAGTGAATTGTAAACAAGTTCAAGTTCACATTTATTGCCACATGCACCAATTAAGGTACAGTGGAATTTGACTTACCATGCAGCCATACAATCAAAAAGAGTACAATACACAATAGAATACAACATGACTTCCACCACAGTGGAATCAACATTCTTCACTGTAGTGGAAGGCAATAACATTCAGTCAGTCCTCCTCCTTTGTTCATCCGTGGTTGGAGCCATGAACCCTCCGCAGTCGCCGCTACGGAGGGCCAGATGTACAGGCCCTCTGGTCGGGATGCTTGAAACTCCGACGTCGGAACGGACGGACACTCCGTGGTTTGGAAGTCCCGAATCGGCCGCTTCCTACCGGAGACCGCGGCTTCACGATGTTATAGGCCGCAGGCCGGCGGTCGGAGCTCTTCTCCTGCGATCCCCGGCTAGGGATCCCAGACTCCGCAATGGAAGGTCCACGCAGCGCCTGTGGCTAGAAGCTCCGTAGACCGCGGCTTCAGGATGTTATAGTCCGCGGGCCAGCGATCGGAGCATTCACCACTTTCCGCTGCTTCGGCAAGACCACCATCATAAGCAAGGACCAGTCTCACCTCGGTCACTCCCTCTTGTCCCCTCTCCCATCAGGCAAGAGGTACAGAAGTGTGAAAACGCACACCTCCAGATTCAGGGAGTTTCTTCCCAGTTGTTATCAGGCATCCTATCACCAACTAGAGAGCAGTCCTGACCTCCCATCTACCTCATTGGAGACTCTCAGTATATCTTTAACCAGACTTTACTGGACGTTATCATACACTAGACCCAGGATGTAAATTTGTTGATTCAGGATTTGTACATATTTTTTCTCATTGGCGGACTGTATTTGGTTCTGGTATACCGGTAACTGTTCATCATTAGTTGTTCATAAATGAGTGAAATAACATTGTTATGTGCTATTAAAGTTGCCTGGGGTAAAAGGGACGAAAAAGGTTGGGAACCCCTGCACTAGACAGTATTCCCTTTATCCTGTATCTATACCCTGTCGACGGCTTGATTGTAATCATGTATAGTCTTTTCACTGACTGGATAGCAAGCAACAAAAAGGTTTTTCACTGTACCTCGGTATACATGACAATAATAAACTAAACTAAACCCTCTGAAGAATGTCTCCTCAAGACGTGGTCTACGTTTTTGGACCTATTACAAGCATGAGGTGCAATAATAATTTTAAAAATAAATAAATAAAGAATGGTATCAGGACCTGGTAATGGGAGGTAAAACAATAAAAACAGACTTGGTCGGTGGTTCCCTTTTTGCGATTGTTCCTACTTTCTTTTTCTTTCTTTTCTAGGATCTACTTTCTTACTTTACTTCCTTCTCTAACTTCTTTTCTAAGGGGCTTTCTTTTCACAACACTCTCTTGCACCTCACGACTCATGCGCACTTTCTTTACTTTTCTTACTTCTATCTTTCTCTTAAAGCTAAAAAAAAATGAAGCGGTATAAAAAATGTATTAAGATGTAAGTGTTGTGTATTACTGTAATTTACCGTACTTCTAATAAAAATTAAAAATAAATAAAAAAAGAATGTCTCCTCATCTCAGCCTTCCATGGTCTACCCCATACTCTGATCCCATTGCCCCCTGGTTTCATGTGCCACTGCCGGGGAAACATCCTCCTTGCCCAGATGTACAGTATTTCATAAGTTTCAACGGCATTGTTTAAATCTTGGTCTGATCTATGCCGATAGCGGAATGGAAGTGAAATAGGGGCAGTGGATGTTGTAAGGATGACGGGACTTTGCTTCAGCCCCTTTGAAGAGGCACAGTAGCGTAGTAGTTTACCCGGGTTCGATCCTCACCCTTCTTTAGTCAGAGGGTGGTGAATCTGTGGGATTCATTGCCACAGAGGGCTGTGGAGGAAATCTTTTAGGCAGAGATTGATAGACTCTTGATTATTAAGGGTGTTGGGGGTTATGGGGAGAAGGCAGGAGAATGGGGCTGAGAAGGAAAGAAAGATCAGCCATGATTGAATGGCTGACACGACATGATGGGCAATATGGCCTAATTCTGCTCCTATGACTTATGACTGTGCGTGCTGTATGCACGGAGTTTGTACGTTCTCCCTGCGACCTTCCTGCGTGGGTTTTCTCTGGGTGCTCCGGTTCCCTCCCATACTCCGAAGACGTACAGGTTAGCAGATTAATTGACTTAGGTTAAAAAATATTGTAAATTGTCCCAAGTATGTAGGATAGTGATGGTGTACGGGCTGATCGCTGGTCGGCGCGGACTCGGTGGGCCGAAGAGCCTGTTTTTTGTGCTGTATCTCTAAAGTCTAAGCTCTAGAAAAGGGCGTGAATAATGGCCCAAGGCGAGATACCCACAAGAGTTAAATAGCCAACCGAGTCTGAATTTGCAGCAAGGTCACCCATGAATGAAGCAGCAACATTCGGCTATTTCCCCCAAGGCACAACTATAGAGAAAAATCACCTCTCTTAATAATGTTCTCAGAAATATTATCACGGGATGTGCTGCACTTTCAGCCATTTCTTGTAAAATGAGGTTAAAGCTGACTGAATCTTCTTTTGTTGCATATAACAGAGGAAAAGGCACAAATCAATATCAATTATTAATATTGAAGGCTGGAAATTATATCAAACTGCATTATTCCTGTTTAAAAGCAGTGCATCGTGCCAAACCTATTGCTGATGGAATCCTATTGCTAACAGACGCATATATGGGAGCTGTTAATAGGAGAGACCAGTTGTCATGACATTGAACCAGCAAATCAGTCCGCAGCAGAATATCAGAACACCCACAGCCATCCAATCATTATTGCATTATTGCAGCCATCCAAGCATTATTGGTTGTGGATTGGTCCTTGGTTGAAGGTCTGCCTGTTTTTTCGTGTTGGGAGGAACTGCAGATGCTGGTTGAAACCGAAGACAGACACAAAATGCTGGAGTAACTCAGCGGGTCAGGCAGCATCTCTGGAGAGAAGGAATAGGTGACGTTTCGGGTCGAGACCCTTCTTCAGACTGAGAGGGGGAGAGGGAGACGAGAGATATATAAGGTACATAGAACAAATGAATGAAAGATATGCAAAAAGCAACAATGATCAAGGAAAGGTTTTCTAATTCCTTGATCATCGTTGCTTTTTTTACAATCCTTGATCATCGTTGCTTTTTGCATATTCTTTCATTCAATTGCTCCATGTGCCTCCTATATCTCTCGCTTCCCTCCACCCTGACTCTCAGTCAGTCTGAAGAAGCGTCTCAACCCTCAAACGTCACCTATTCCTTTTCTCCAGAGATGCGACCAGACCCGCTGAGTTACTCAAGCTTTTTGCGCTTGCCTCTTTTTTTTTATTCCTTAGCCTGGCCAGATGGAAAGCAGACTTTTGGAAGAAAGGATTGGATGCTGCTGCTTGGCAGCCTGCCTTTTGGGACTGGTCCCCAGCCCTGGTGCAGACCCACCGCAATGACGCAAAGCTTTCCGCTGTTCAATGAATATTGCAGCAATGGGGTGGGGCTGGTGCCGTTGCCAAAGCACTGCAGCCCCTCCCAGCTGCAGGTGGAAGATGAGGCGCTATTGCTGCTAAAGATAGACACAAAACGCTGGAGTAACTCAGCGGGACGGGCAGCCTCTCCGGAGGGAAGGAATGGGTGACTGGGAGATATGGAAGTGTATGTAAGGTGTGAAAACGACAGATCAAAGCAGGCGATGCTCAGGAAAAAAATACAGAATGGTTCGTTAGCTGAGGGGAAGGTGACCATGACGCACATACATCAGTAACATTAATCAGGACAGTGAAATTAGTCGGATAACTAGGTCGGGGAGTGACAGAGAGAGAGGGAAAGTAAGCTCTTGCTGCTGCTCTGCAAAACAACATCGGTGCAAATTGAAATTAAAAACCCTGTTCATCCCTTGCCTGGCTTGCAATTAGTCTTAGGTAGACACAAAAAGCTGGGGTAACTCAGCTGGTCAGGCAGCATCTCAGAGAATCCTTTTCTCCAGTTACTCCAGCTTTTTGTGTCTGCCTTCGGTTTAACCAGCATCTGCAGTTCCTCCTTAAGGGCCTGTCCCACTTTCGCGACTTAATCCAAAACCTCTGCCGAGTTTAAAGGACCTACAAGATTTTGGTAATCTACGAACTCCTATGACCTTCCACGAATATACTCACGGAGTGACAGAAGTCACATGCTGATGTTGACTTCAGCTTTTTTTTCACCTGACTCACCTTTTTTTCTCTGTCCAGCTGCCGAGCTACGAGTACCCACGAGTATCTACGAGTACCCACATGGCCTACTACGGTCTGCCCACGAACTAACTATGAGTAAAATGTCGCGATTTTATTTCATCACGATTCTTTTTTTTACTCATGGACATTTTTCATCGGGCTGGAAAAAACGTCCCGACTTACCTGATGCCCCGAGCACCTACGGCTGGCATAACGAGCCGCTACGATATATCTACGAACTCCCACGGCCTCCTACGGACTCGTTACAAACATTCTGCGAGTTTGAATCAGGGGAAAACTCGGGAGAATTCGTGATTTACGTGGGACAGGCCCTTTACATGATGACTTCCTGGCTCGTATTGTCAATGCCCCGACCTGTGAAAGCAGGCATACCATACGCTTTCTTAACCACTCTATCTACCTTGAGTTGCCACTTTTATGGGCTTGGATGCCAAGATCCCTCTGTGCATCAATGCTATTAATGGTTATGCCATTAATAGTGTATTCTCCCCTTATATTTGACCCCCCAAAGTGCAACACCTCACACTTGCTCAGATTAAACTCCAGCTGTCATTTCTAAACCCATTTCTGCAGCCGATCTTAAAATAAATTTTCTCAGTAGGAGATAGAGGAATAGGCCATCAATCCAGATCAGGCTTATGAATTATTTGTCCAACTATTAAAACCAATACGTTTTCATTTAGGTTTATTATTGTCACGTCTACTGAGGTACAGTGAAAAGTTTTGTTCTGCATGCTACCCAAACAGTTCAGATATACCATATGTAAATATAATTAGGTCAAACTCAAATACAACAGATAGAGTAAACGAGAAGATACAGAGTGCAGAATATAGTTCTCAGCATTGTTAGCCATCAGTGGGGGTGGGAGATTGCAACCTTCACGTGATCCGCCCTGTTTCGACGAATGCAATCAACCCGGCGTGCACAATCAAATAAGATCAAATAGAACAAGTTGTCCCACAACTTTAGGCTGTGCACGCCATACGCAAGAAGAAGAAGGCGGCATCAGTTCTACAAAGTCCAATGTCCGCAATGGGGTAGAGGTGAATCGGACAGTACCAAGCCTTTGGAAGGACCATTCAGAAGCCTGATAACACAGAGGAAAATGCTGCTCTTGAGTCATGTGTGAACGACTTCAAGCTTTTGTACCTTTAACTAGACGGGAGGAGGGAGAAAAAGGAATGACCAGGGTGGGACAAGTCTTTAATTAAGTTGGCTATTTTTCCAAGATAGTGCGAAGTGTAGATGAAGTCAATGGTGGGAGGACTGGTCTGCATTTTTACAAGTCTAAATGCAAGATGCAACAACCCAGGGGACTATTTGCATGCGAGCCACAGAAGCAGATCTACAATCACATATTATAATCGCTCCACACTCTTAAATCTATACACTGTAAATGGCTCGATTGTAATCAATGTATTGTCTTTTTGCTGACTGGACAGCACGGAACAAAAACTTTTCACAGTACCTCGGTACACGTGACAATAAACTAAACTGAACTAAAAATGTCAGAGTTAATCTTGAACATTGAGTGTAAAGATCTTGCTAATAAGCGATTACTGTACTTCATGGAAACAAAACATTTAACCCACCTCTAATATGTGTTGCTTATTCTGGCCAGCAAAAACAATTGCATTTGTACGGCACTTTTGTACACAGTAAAACACCCCAAGGCATGTCACAAGAGTAGGACAAACAAAATTGATCTCAAACCACCAAAGGAATACGCTAGGGCAGCTGATTAAACGTAGGCACTTAAAATCTCCATACACATATCCATTTGTTCAACATGCATTATTCAATAATACATTCCTAGTGGATTGCCTGCAGCTGTTCGTTCTCCCAGCTTCAAACACGAGGTGGGATTTTCGACAAGGCCTGGGTATAAATTTTCCATTGCGATCAGCTCCCTATAATAGAAATCTCTCCATTGCATACTCCTACACTACATTACACCTACTCTTGCCCAGAGTCGGTGAATTGAGGACCAGAGGACATAGGTTTAAGGTGAAGGGGAAAAGATTTAATAGTTATCCAAGGGGGTACTTTTTCACACAAAGGGTGGTGAGTGCATGGAACAAGTTGCCAGAGGAGACAATTGAGACAGGGACTATCCCAACGTTTAAGAAACAGTTGGACAGGTTTGGAGGAATATGGGCCAAAAACAGGCTGATAGGACTAGTGTAGCCGGGACATGTTGACTGGTGTAGACGTTGGGCTGAAAGGACTGTTTCCACACTATCACTGTACATAGAACAGTACAGCATAATAACAGGCCCTTCAGCCCACGACCATGCCGAACATACCAAGTTAAACTAATCTCCTCTTCCTGCACATCCCTCCATTCCTTGCATATTCATGTGGCTGCCTAATAGTCTCTTAAACACCACGATCTTATCTGTGTCCACACGGCATGTTCCAGGCACCCAACACTCCGTGTAAAAAAAAAAACTTGTCCCGCATCACCTCTAAACTTTGCCACTCTCACCTTACAAGCTATACCCTCTAGCCTTTGCCATTTCCACTGAGGGGAAAAAAGGTTCTGCCTGTCTACACTATCTATGCCTCTCATAAATGAAAACACGATCAGGTCATCCCTCATCATCCAAGGTTCCAGAGAAAACAATCCCAAGTTTGTCCAAGCTCCTTACAGCTAATGCCCCCTAATCCAGACAGCATTCTTGTAAACCTCTTCTGCATTGTGGTATATATGGAGCCAATGCAAGGGAGGTTGGTTTGTGTGATGCCTGGGCTGAGTGGGCCAAAGATGCCACCCGACCCACTGAGTTACTCCAGCATTTTGTGTCTATCCATGCTGTATGACTATGCTCTGAGAGCCATGCATCATTCAAAGGCGAACTCCTGCAGGGAATGAAGAAAATACCATCAGAGCGAGTTCTGCTTTGAAAGCCTGCCATTATCGACAGTGCACCGTGGCAAACCGATACTTTGCCTGCTAAAACCCACACAAAACACAAGAGATTTATTGGTCCTTATCATATTGCTTGCTGTCCCCAAGTTGGCTCTCATGTGTCCTATATTACAGCAATAATCAGTTAAAAAGTACCCAATTGACTGTAATATGCATTGGGATGATCCGAATTTGTGAAAAAACTCTAGAAATACAAGTCATTATTTTTTGGGGGGTTTTATAAAGAATAGTTGTTTTCTAGGAACATTCGTCCAAACATTCTTTAATGGGGAAAGTATTAAGAAAATACATCCAGATTTAGAATTTGATTGATCCATTCTTGTATAATGGAGCTCTGTCAAAGGAGGCTTTAGATTTCTTTCTATTTGAACCGAGGGCATTTGCATCAGTGAAGTCCATGAATCATCTCCTCCTGTTGTCAGTCGTCTCTGCACTCGACTGCTGGGAATTTGCCATCTTAACTAATTTGAGACTTGTTTTACTCTGATATGGGGGCCATTAGTCACTTGGAAGAAACCCCTATCGTTTCTACTTGGATGTGTTTTGTCGAAGAAATTCAAGGTTTCAAGGTCAGTTTATTGTCACGTACCAATTAAGGTACATTGAAATTCAAATTACCATACAGCCATACTGAAGAAAAGCAACAACACACAACTACATAAAAGCTAACAAACATCCACCACAGCGGATTCCCCACGTTCCTCACTGTGATGGAAGGCAATGAGGTCCAATTTCCTTCCTCTTTATTCTCGCACGGTCGGGGTAGTCCAACCAGCTGCAGTCGGGGCGGTCGAAGCTCCTGCAGCCGGCGGTCGAAGCTCCCGTGCCAGGGTGATCGAAACTCCCGCGTCGGGGCGGTCAAAATTCCTGCAGCTTGGAGTTCCCCGATGTCGGTCTCTAACCAAAGACTGCGGGCTCCGCGATGTTAAGTCTGTGGAATTCTCTGCCTCAGAGGGCGGTGGAGGCAGGTTCTCTGGATGCTTTCAAGAGAGAGCGAGATAGTGCTCTTAAAAATAGTGGAGTCAGGGGATATGGGGAGAAGACAGGAATGGGGATGATCAGCCATGATCACATTGAATGGCGGTGCTGGCTCAAAGGGCCGAATGGCCTACTCCTGCACCTATTGTCTATTGTCAAAGTCCTGCAGGCTCCCACGGTTGGAGCCCCAAAGACGACCCGACAGCGATCACGAACTCCGTGATGGTAAGTCCGCAGGCTCCCGCGATGGAATTTCTGGTCGATCTCCAGAAAAGGCCACCAACTCCACGATGTTAGGCCGCAGTGCGGACGGAGATACTATACGGAAAAAAAATCACATCACCGTCGGGTTAAGAGACCAAAAAAAGTTTCCCCCAACTCCCCACTTTAAACAAGCTAAAGAACACTTAAAAACAAACATTTAATACATACAAAGCCACAAAGAAGGAAAGGACAGACAGACTGTTGGCGAGGCAGCCATTGCTGGCGCCACCCGGTGGATTCATCTCAGCAAACAAAAGATCAAAATACTTCTCTAAATGGTCTGTGGCAATGTGGAACGGTGGCGCAGTGGCAGAGTTGCCGTCTTACAGTGCTAAAGACCCGGTTTGATCCTCACTCAGAGTGCTGTCTGTACGGAGTTTGTACGTTCTCCCATGACCACGTGCTCCAGTTTCCTCCCACACTCCAAAGATGTAGTGTTGTAGGTTAATTCGCTTCGGTAAAAATTGTAAATTGTCCTTAGTGTGTGGGATAGCGTTAGTGCAGAGCTCAAGGGCTCTGCAAATAATACTGAATAAATTTGTAGGTTTGTTTGAAACATTCATCTCTAATTGGTTCCTGCATTGCAGTATTTCAAAGAAATACAAAGAGAGACCGAGCTATTTGCCGTTAGGTAAACCAGCGGTTAATTTGTTATTTAATTGTACCATCAAAAGATGTAGTGTGCTTGAGTTAGAACAATACAAGCTTTCAACCACATACATGCTTTCACTTAGAGGCTACTTCCATCCCTGCAACATTGTCCATTATGCCATACTTCAGTTCATTCGCTGCTGAAACCATTAACCATGCCTTTGTTAACTGCATATTTTCCAGTCCTCTGCTTTATTTTCAGTTTAGATACAGCGTGGAAACAGGGCCTTCGGCCTACCGAATCCGCACCGACCAGCAATTCCTGCACACTAAAACTATCCTACACACATAAGGGACAATTTACAATTTTACCGAAGCCAATTAACCTACAAACTTGTATGTAGTCTAAAGAAGGGTCCCAGCCCAGCCATCCTTTTTCTCCAGAGATGCTGCCTGACCTGCTGAGTTACTCCAGCACTTTTTCGTTATGTCCCAGCATCCGCAGTTCCTTTCTAAACATCAACATGGCTCCATGGGTTCAGTGATGATCAATATACAGAACTAAATGAGAGTTAAGACAAAGTAGTTTCGGGTGGCTTCAAGAGGCCAGTGGGGAGTGTGTTGGGACGGTCAAATCCACGGACAATGTACACATGCACAAGGATTTCAGATGAGCAGAGACAGAGAGTTGGATGTTTTGGAGGTAAAAATACATGTTGAATAATACATCCCAAATCAATAAACCACACTATATTTCAGGAGCTTATGGATAATACACTATTTTTATTGACTGGCTTATGAAGTGACCATTCAAACAAAATCTATAACTTCTCCTTGAGTATTGACAATCTTAAGCATTGGTGTTGCACCCGGCAGTGCCCTCAGCCATTTTGTCCATTGAGGAATCCTACCACACAGATTAATTTAACAGAGGATAGAGCATGACCCAAATACTAAACCCAGCGGCTAGCCTTCTGTGAATTTTGATCAAAGATTGTAATCAACACCAGAACATCAGTGCATAATCCAAGCTAAGGCTCGGAATGCTATGCTGTTGAAGACGCGGTATGATACTAACTGAACTGGCGAGAAAAAGGTTTTCCCACACAAATACTGTACATTCATGCGAAAGTTGGAGCAAAAAGATTTCTAGACTTTTAGGTTAAGTGCTCAAAGCAGAAACTATATGCCTGGAAAGGACAATTAACAGAGTTAAAATTATTTAACATACCCCATGTGAGATAGGCTACTTCAGTACAAACTCCCGCAGGGTTACGAGCGTCCCATTAACAAGCACACTCGGATGGGTATTTGGGATACCGATGGGGAGGATTTTCAGCTGCTGAGGAGTGGGAATAGGGTGTTTCCATGTGCCTTCTCTCCCCATCACTCCACCCCGCCCCACGGCGACGAGATGCGATAATCGGGGCCTGGGACGAGCCAAGCAGAACTGGGAGCGCTGAGCAGACTCACTAGCTCACTCACTGAGGCAGTGAGGCAGGCTGGCGGCCACTCTTCCTATGCCTGCTCACTCTCCTGTCACATCTGTATCTATGATCCTCTCCCATGCACTGTTTGGATTTATTTCTGACTTACGAAGATTTTGCACCCTGTCATAACCCGAGGACTTCCTGTATTTGAAATTGTAAGCTAATTGGGCAGTTTCTTTGTTATTACTGCATTAATTGACAGCTTGATTTTATGCACATTTTTTGCATATAACCCGCTGCATTTTTTCTGGGGAAATTATCTTTCTTTTATCAGAAGCTGCAGTTTTACTCATCGGTTTTGCTTTTCCATTCATTAAAACAGTTTCTGAACAGGCTATGTGCAGGAAGGAACTGCAGATGCTGTTTTACAACGAAGATGAACACAAAATGCTGGAGTAACTCAGCGGGTCAGGCAGTATCTCTTGAGAAAAGAAATAGGTGATGTTGCGGGTTGATATCCTTCTTCAGACCTAGGAACAGGAATTACGAAGAACATGAAGTACAAAGTACATGAAGAACAGAAATTAAATTGTTTGTGTTCAATCCAATGCTTTCCACAAGCCCAAACATCCCAATCTGCTTCTAAAACTCCTTAAATATAGCACCCACCACCTTGAAATGTCACTCCGAAACTGCTAATGCTTTCTCAAATAATTTTCTTCCTCCTCTCCATCAGTCTAATACTTTAATTGGTCTTCAATTCCTACAGTCCTTTAATTCTCCATCTGCAGCTTAGCCATTTACTGTGTTAACTGCTTATATACAATATTATTATTTTTAAAAAGGACCACAGACTTTCCTTTGGCGAACCTTCAGAAAGACAAAAAAGACAGGCTTATATTTATATGTTTAATGGCAAAAAAAGTTATGATATTAATTTTACATTAATCAGAATACATAATACAAAGTGCTACTTAGATAAATGTCAGGTGTTGATAATCACTTTGGCTCAGTTAAATTCAACAGATTCATTTTTGAAAACCTGCCCCCAATTTAAAAATAAAAATCAAAGAAAAGTTCTTGTTACTTTTTTCATTAAAAAGATTGACATTTTGGCTACTGCAGTCTTAACGTGATAATGTGCAATATGCAGGTTTACTTTTTATCAACAATAAAATAGCTGTATTTTTCAGAGGATTGGGCCAGACAAATATTTGTTATGTTAAGGATCAATGTGTGGTCATTTCTACTTTATTTATTGATTGGGACATATGGGGAATTAATTCAACCTTGTAAGGCTAGGTTCCTTCCAATACATCAAAGTGCAATTTAAAATGAGGACTGTTCCTCCCTGGCACCTCCTCCCACTGAAAATATATGCCAGCAACATTTTCAATGCGTGCAGTCAACTCACCCATACAAATTTCAGACCCAATTTTGATATATGTAGATAAACAAGTTATGGTGTAGTGCACAAACGGAATATTTTTATTGCACATTGAAATATCTGCAGGACAGAAAGACAAACTGTTTCAGGCAGGACCCCTCCCCAAGTGCTCTGGTGAGCCCCCCAAGCATAAAACTCACCACTCTTTACTTTGTGAATTGTGTTTTGTGATCAATTTGTGACGTTACTTCATTCATCATTTTAAATCTCTGCAAATGAAAGATTGTTTCAATAGATCCTGAGCTTCTGCTTTGATATTAAAAACAGCATTCAAATAACTTTTGAGAGAATTTAACATTTGTAATGTTGTCATGAAATAAAAGAGCAATTCTCAGGTATATCACCATGTCCTCCAACTGAAAGGATTTTTTTTTAAATCCCAAAAGCTGGAATGGAAGGAAAACAGAATACATTTTAAAACTGCATGGAACAACTTTGACAGATAGCGTTATGACAAGGATACTGTTTCCCTGCAAAGCAAGCAACGTTCATTTCCAACCAATATATTCTTAAAACAAGGATTCTTTTTCAAGGTATAATTCACCAAAACGTGGCATACACCAGTGTTGTACTGGTATTTGTACAATCTCAGGAGAATTTAAGGAAATTCACTTTAATTTTACATTTTACTTCTTGTGTTTCAAAAACGTTACAAAAATCTATTTCCAAACGTCCTGGTTAACATGCTCTAAATTCTTTGCTTAGAAAGTCATGTTAGTTGAAAGAGCTTTGATGAGAGAAGGGTTTTATATATAGTGGTAATCATGCTGTGGAATGAAACATCAGACAACCTCAGTCAATGACCAGAATTAGTTAGAATGCAACACCAAGCAGAACTAACCTCTTTACCGCTGTTTCAATCTCAACGCGTTTCCCCGATACAGTGATGTTCCTCTATTTCTCAAACCTGCCAGCAGGTGGCAATTCTAAGCTGCACTGCGAATCAGCGATGGCTTGAGGACAATTTGGTGCAACAGGTGTCAACATTTCGGGAACTGGGCTGAGATTGCCTTAACTTACACAGGACACAATTCTTATAGCCAAGAAACAAAATTACCTTCTATTCCTAACAGAATTAGCTAAATTAAATCCATGTTCCACACATGCCAAGCCCACATCTAAAATTTCACTCTAAACATTAGCCAAACAGAAGCTGAAAACTAGTGCATAAGGTCAAAACAAACAATTGAGAAAAACTTTGAAAGGTTCTAGGACAGTTACTTTAATCATATCAGTTCCCAGAACTATATACTTCATTTTAAAGTACTGGGGAGAGGCTAAAACAACCATGATATGGCAGGTTAATGCAATAAAATGCAACAGACCATTGAAAATCAGAATTTATAGCCAAAGATACACACGATTGACAGAGTACTCAGAAAAATGGCAAACTTTCTGCTTTCTACCTATCACGATAGTTCAGAATTTTGCTCCTTCATTTATAGGTGCAATCACTATTCTGGGCTGACTTACTAAACCTTAGCTGGGCTGTTACAGTTGGTCTCAGCGTTTGCTGGCAATAAGATCTAAAGGGAGAGAATCAGCTCGTATGTCTTTCCCATATGAGTCCTGCTAGGAAACATCAAGTAGGAATAGGATGAAATTCAGCAAGGTTCAATAAAGTGTACTTGAGTTAGAGAGATGCTATCAATATTCAGAGATAAAAATTATTTTTGAATAAAAATTGCGATAAGCCCGAGAATTCAGCGAAGCGTTAGAAAACAAAAAATGCTGCTTTGATCAGTAGAGTCAAAGCCAAATTGCATGGCTGCTCCACTAGTTAGCATCAAGCATGTAATAGCAGAAAACGTGAAGAAAGCAGTGATTTATGGCAAGGTGAGAGAATACTCATATTCTCGAAGAATATGACAATCGTTACAATCAAATGGCAAATCTACATAGAATAATTCCAACAGCAACACAATATGTTGGTTTGTTAGTTCAAGTATTGAGCTGTTGCCAGAGAGAATGTAAATCCTAAACATGAGGCTGCAGTTTAAGGTTCAGTTCTACTGTGCTTGTACTGTGCTGTACTTGTGCTCTGCATAAGTTTTGCTATTTCATAATCTATTCTAAACGGCTGCACTATAAGATGTATTGAACAGATCTCAATGGTGTTTGCTGGTGAACCTACTTCACGCTGATGCAAACCAGTAAAGCATATTAGGGCTGCTGTCATATGGTATACGGCTTGATTCACAAGTTAAAGTTGAGTGCAAGAGAGGGAAGTCCAGTTAGTGCTCAAGCAAGCATTTTCTACGAAGTAACAAAGGAAATATGTAATGAGATGGGATGTCTTGTGCTTGTGATGGTTATTTGTCTTCTTCCAATTCAAATGTACTGATGGAACAGCCACACAATTTCACAGGTCATGTTTAAATCTGAATCTGGCTCAGAAGGTGCTGGATGAGGAGGTTGTCAGTCTTTTCCCAATGTAGATCCTAAAACAGAAGGGTTCAGGTTAGGAAACTACGTTTCTCCCTACCAAATTCTCACTCGCACAAAGAAAATGCCATTTTAAAATTTAACTTGCTATGTTAAATTATAAATGGAAGCATAACTTTTCATCTCCACACAAGCGCTGTTTGTAATTAAGACTTAGGCCAATCTTAACATGGACAGAGCTGATCTTTCTTTAGTTCATGCAGCCATTAACTTTGGCATTTAACAATTTAGCACCCAAACCCTTGAACAATACTCATTTAGCAATAAATTCAGATTTCCTCCATATAATCTCGCACCTGAATATCTGCTTTTCATACAATTGAAATATGTACATCTGTCATTTTAAAGAAGGACTTGCCAAAGTCAGAAGCCTGAAGAATCTCTGGTATACAAATGTTTTATTCTTTAAGAAATAAAAATTCCAAACAGTTAAAGCAAATATGGACAGAGATATGGACATAAAAGATGTGCCAAAGATGTGAAGGTGCCTCACTGAAACTCGGTAATATTTCAATGGGATGAGAAGAGGTGATAAATCTGTAAATGCAATCAATCACAACTCCAGGCAGACAGTCCAAAGAGAGACAGTTAAGACCAGTTTGAATGCTCAGCATAAATCCCGTTACAGGAATGATGCAATTGCACTGGAGAATGTGCAGAGAATGTTTGCAAGGATGTTGCTAAGAATGTAAGCTTTTCTATTAGATAAACTGTGGTTGCTTTTTTTTTGAAGAAATATAATCAAAAGCTGTAAGCACATTACGAGGGTCATAGAATGATCTTTCTATCCTTTTGCAAAGGAAAATAATCAGGACGCATAGATTTGAGGTAATTGGTAAAATCATTTGAAGGAAGGCAAGGAAAATAATTCCCCCCACCCCGTAGGTGGAAATCTCTGGAAAGACAAAGGTGGAAACACAAAGATTGGAGCAGCACTTCGTACTGAAATTCAGACTGAAAAGAACATGCACATAAACAGCAGCAACGATAAACAAGTGTTGTGGAAAATAATGAAATGATTTTTAAAATGGGGCAGAATGGTAGTATGAAGCAACAGATAACAGCAACACTGAAATAATGCAACTGGGTTTTATTAATCAGGGTTTTATTAATCAGTAAATCAAAGCAAGAAGCAATTTTTATATTTATATTTTAGTGAATTATTGTGTTATTTATCAACTATTTTTCAAGGAGGCTTCACTACAAATGTAGGAGTCTTTAGATGAGTAGAAGTATTATCTTATACAAATTGTAAAATCACCAAGTTTATCAATGTGTTGCAACCTGGGATCATTTGAAGAAGAAATAAGTTAGTATTACAGAACAACTTGCTCTTCAATAAGGTGCTGATCCTTTTTCTTCAATAAAGGTCTTTTTTTATTAATACCACTGTTAAACACTTACCCTAGACCCAGAGCCAGAATATGTGACAGAAGAAGGGAGGGAAAGAGGATCTTCAGAAATTCAGCAGAAAATACTCCTCCTTTTTTCATTGCCGCAGTCTTTCTCATGCTGAGTGTGACCGAACGCTTAGGATGTTTGAAATGAAATTCCCTGGAGGAGAGAGGGGAAATATTAAGAATTTCATCCCAGAATAATTTGCATTACCCATGATCTCAGATCTCTCAAACCAAAACAACCAAGTTCTATGATAACCAGATTTCTCTTATAGAACCCGAGGACTTTTTTCAGGTCAGTAGATAGCTACTCTGAAATTTCAGTACATTTTGCAGCAATTGTAGCAAATGGGGAAAACAAATAAAAAGCGACTCTTGGGATGATAGAGATAATTATAAATGCTAGAAATTGCTGAAAAAATATGAGATTGATCTTCCTCCTGGTGTGTAAAGCTTTGTAATACTGCAACTTGGTTTTCTTTATTACTTGAAGCAGGTGGTGAGTGCACAGATTATACTTTTTTTTCTCCAGGAAGTTTAATACAGGCCGTTATGGATTGAAAAATAAGTTTCAGGCTTGTTATCAGGCAAGTTACTGTTATTTCAGATGAACAGGTCAACAGTTTTCTCCGTTGTATGGGTATGTTAAGTATGTAACATTCAAATGTTACTTCATTACAAAATACTAGCAACAATCTTTGATGCACACATTGACTCGCTGGCTACGAGATTTTGGTTGTGGAATGAGTAGACCCTATTCTGTGCATTGCTGGCATTTACAGATGCACCTTTGTGTTTTACCTTGCCATTAAGGGAGCTGGAATTAATTAAGTAGCATATTTGTGCACTGATAACATCCTTGCTTTTAGTTTTTACAAACAAAAATGGATTTGTAAGACGTTGTCAATTAGGGAGAAATGCACTTTCTAATTGTAGAGCATGATAACATCCAAACGTATGAATTTTTGCAATGTACTCTTCTTTTCTCAAAATGCAATCAATGCACAGAATATTTAGGCAGATTAAAGTCATTCTGGAAGCACAGGTTTTGTTAAGCACATTTCAATAATGGTGCTGCTGAAATGGGAAATACAGCATCTGAGGATCTGTAGGATTAGATGCACATTCAGCAGCTGGTTCAGCAATGGTTGGATCCCTCCAGGTTTTCTTCTAAATTTAAAATCTATCGGACATCAACACAAACAGCAAGTGAAGTGGGATTCAGACTTCTGCTAGTATTTTGATATAGAGTAGCATTTGGACATTACATACTTAACATACCCACATACAAGGACTGATTGTCTCATTTTCACAGCAGTTTAATAGAGATTCTGCAATTTATTTTGGTGCCTAATGCAGGGAAGGAGATGAGAGAGCAGATCAGAAAGCATTCTGACCATGTATTAGCATTGATGAACTGGGGCAGGCATTGCCAGAAAAATATCAATCCCTTCCAGTGTAAACAGGGGCAGCTCCCTGGAATAAGGGGATGAAAAAACAGCGTTTTTGTGAAGATTACAGTCACAATCACTGGTCTATCATCCAATAATCATCAATTGTTTCATTACGCTACAGATATTATACATGACTAGCAGACCTTTAGTTATAAATGTGAAATTTATACCTCCATGGCACCAACGCAAGATACAACTGTACAGGGCATTCTCTTCTCAACTAATATTCTCAACTCACTTTGGAGGAATGTTTTCAGGTCGACTTGACCAGTCGGAGATCCATTCAGCACTTCTCTTCATCATAATTTCCTCCTCTTGTTCTCGTTCCAAACTGTCATCTTCAGACTAAACAGAAAACCCAGAAATGAACAGAAAGTCCATAAAATGCTAAGTTCAATGCTAAGTTTGCAAGTTCAAGATTTCCTGATATGTGCAAGCATTGGTGATTATTCTGAACTTGTTGGGTCTTATGCAGGAAGATGCTGGTTGACGCATACCATTTCTCTGAAAACATTCAAGCCATTATATTTTAATGTCTGAAGAAGGGTCCCGACCCAAAACATTGCCTATCCATAACCTCCTGAGATGATGACTGACCCGCTGAGTTACTCCAGTACTTTGAGTTCTATGATAAATTGCATCATCTGCAGTTCCTTGTGCCTCTATACTTTAATAAAATACTGATAAGAAAATAGGCTTGACTAAACTTGAGAAATGCCTAGTAACAACATCTACCCGTCTCTTCCAGTGTGGAAATATGGAGTGAAAGAGAGAGAGTTCAATTAATTATTTAGACCTTAGATTTGTGTTTATTTGCGACTTCCAATCCATTCAGCAGCTTTTTTTTAAATAACCAAATTGCCTTATTTTATTTGGGCAAAGTTAAAGGTGACAACACTTTTTACCAAAATCCTGAAGGTCAATTAAAATCTCTTTAAAAGGAAACAAAACTGGTACAAGTGGTAGTGTTGCCTCTCAGTGCTACAAACCCAGGTTTGATTCTGACTTTGGGTGCTGCTTGTGTGTAGCTTGCACTGTCTCCCTGTGGCGATATGGGTTTCCCCTGGGTGCTTGGGTTTTCTTCCACATACCAAATACCTGTAGGTTGGTAGGTTTATTAAAATGCCCCGAGTGTGCAGGTGAGTGGTAGATTTTTAAAAAATTTTTATTTATTTATTTATTAAAAAAAATATTTTTTTATTTATTGAACATGTTAAAAAAATACAAACACAAATAAACTTATAAGCAATAAAAAAGAAAATAAAACACAAAGGAAAACAAACAAATAAGTAACTCAAATAATACAAATAATATCGTTCATGTTCAAAAGTGGTAAGAAGAAGTTCGAAAACTTTTCTGGTCCTACCCCCTCTTATTTTCTATACATTTTCATGGAAAAACAAAATAATGGGAACAAATGGACCCAAAATCTGTTGAACAGTCCACAAACAAGAAATAACCAAACAGAAAAGAAAATCACTGGTCCAGCTCATAACCATTCAATCTTTTGTTTCTGAAGAGTGTTTTTAGTTTGAATAGAGTCTTACATTTTTTCAGCTCATCATGGCAGTTATTCCAGAGACTAACACCCTTTGCTGTAACACAATGGAGTTTTGCATTAGTTCTTATTGCCGATTTTTCGAATATATAGGTTCCTCTCAGGTTGTGTTTGCTTTCTCTCCGTTGGAACAACCCCTGGATATTACAAGGCAATTGCTGATTTGCTGCTTTGAACATAATTTGGATAGTTTTATAATCTGTCAGATCTTGAAATTTTAATGTTTTTAGTCTGATAAATAATGGTTTTGTTGATTGTCTGTAGGTGGTTTTATGTATAATTCGTAAATCTGAGAAGTTTAGTTTAATCTAGTTTAGAGATACAGCGTGGAAACTGGCCTTTCGACCCCCCGGGCCTGCGTCAACCAGCGATCCCTGTACACTAGCACTATCCTACACACTAGGGAAAATTTACAATTTTTTCTGAAGCCAATTAACCTACAAACCTGTACGTCTTTGAAATGTGGGAGGAAACCATAACTCCCGGAGAAAACCCACGCGGTCACGGGGAGAAAGTACAAACCATCTTTGGTACAAACTCCGTAGAGACAGCACCCGTAGTCAGGACCGAACCTGGGGCTCTGGCACTATAAGGCAGTAACTCTGCCATTGCGCCACCATGCTGTCCCAGTTGAGGAGGATGTGTGGCGAATTTTCAAAATGAGATTAGTGTTGGGGCAGACTCAGTGAGCTGAAGGACCCATTTGCCCCTCTATGACAATCGCTCTGACTCCATGACTTGACAGTAACCTTTAAATATCAGCCTCTGGTATTAGATGATAAGCAGCTACAGAGGGACACCGCACCCTCAGAGGAGACAGTGTCATCAGCAGGAGAATTAAACAACTGCAGAGTTTGAATTAATGTTCATTCTCTTCGATAAATTGGTACACAAGATCATTCTTCGTTTTGCCATTGTGGCTGAACTGTAATCAGTTTCCTCCTACATCCCAAAGATGTGTAACTTACTCTCCCATATAGATGAGTGGAAGGAGTATTTGAGAGGAGAGAATGTGTTACGGGGAAATAAATTGGGGAATAGATCAGAGATGAATTCTCCAAGAGCTGCTTATGTTGTCAGAAATTGAGGAAGTTTTGCTGTTGTACAACAATTCACTTCAAATACATGAAAAGAAACATTGTTTCTTTGTATCAAAATCTCAACTGTCACACTGTGGAAACAGGCCCTTCGACCCACTGAGTCCGTGACGACCAGCGATCACCGCACACTAACAATATCCTACACACAATAGGGACAATTTACAATTATACCAAGCCAATTAACCTACAAACCTCTACGTCTTTGGAATGTGGGAGGAAACCGGAGATCTCAGAGCAAACCCATGGTCACGGGGAGAACGTACAAGCTCCGTACAGACAGCACCCTTATTCAGGATCAAATCCGGGTCTCTGGTGCTGTAAGGCTGCAACTCTACGTCTGCGCCACTGTGTCGCCCGCATCCAAAGCATTACCATATCTAATCTAACGCATACCAAGTCCTGCACACCCAACAACTGTGATGCTTTATGGCTCTCACTGGGCTATGGGCCACTTTTAAAGCCTGCATCTTTTGGTGGTTTTGCTTCTCAATATCTCTACAATCTCCGCTCATTCTACAACTGTGCTCTCCAATTCAGACCTCTTGCACAGGCATAACCTCTTCCATATCCCTGATGCATTTGCTCCACCACCAGTAAGTTTCTTTCAGCTTCCTTGTCCTTCTTATTCAGTGTGCTCTTTCCTAAAACTTTTCAACCACTCTTCAAAACATATCTGACTATTTGAGCACCTATCTCAATATTGCTATGTGGATTGGTGCTATAATTTGTCTAAAGAGAGTTTAAAGTAGCCTGGGACATTTTAGGACATATTTTATGACATTTTAGCACAAATCATTGTTGACAATGCAGTTAACCCTAGACCAGATCAAATTACCTGAGAACTGTTGTCTCTGCTACCTTGCGGCTCTACTTCGAAAACTGCTTGAGTCATCTGAGGTGTTTGGGGTCGAGATTGACTGGAAAATTGAACAGAAACAATTAACTCAAATGATAATAAAAGACGACATGCAAAAAGGTTTATGTTTAAAATGCCCAAAATGTGCCTATAATTAGATGGGAAACCAAATGTAACAAATTGATACATATCCCCAACGTAACAAAAGGGATATGTATCCCATAGGATAGGAACAGCATATGAAGAAACATTTCAGCCCACTATGCCTGTACCAATACAATGCCAATTTAAATGGCATACCTGCCTGCACAAGATCTAAATCACCGCCATTCCCTGGCTGTTCATGTGTCTAAATAGCTCAAACATAGCTATTGCATACTAGACCAGTTACAAAAGAAAATTCCTAGACTTTATACAATTTCAAACTGTAGCTTCTCTAACTGAAAGCATAGTATCTTCAGTCTGCTGACCATTTTTGTAGAATCAGTATTACAGATAAAGAACTCCATCCCATGATATGTGATACACTAAGAAAATGAAAAATACTGCTCCAAAACTCCAGAGTAACAACATTAGTTTATTTTCCCATCACATAACAAGAGGTTGAAACTAATAGGGTAAAGTCTAAGAAACCAATAAGGAGTTATGAATGCACATGTTGACATTTGGATTTCAGAGAAGCGCTAAGTGATCTTGAACTATAAAAAGACAGCAATGCACAACAACAGAACTGGATGTTTATTGAATACTTGAGTGGGATATTGATGGTAATAGGTCAGCTGTAGTACAACAACATTTGATATGGTGCATTCAGAGTATTAAGCAACATTTAAAAAAAATCCTGTTATTGTACATGCAGCTCTGCACAAAATGTCATTTGGCATAAAGTAATACCTGTGTCATCACATGAATGGAATAAATACATTTCAAGCATGCATAATTTAGGCAAATTGGTGACATATCCAACTCAACATGACCAGTGAAAAAGTCTTGGATTTGTTTAATCAAACTAATCTTGCATAAAAATAACAAAAAGACCTGCCGAGTATGGATTTCACACGAAAGAAAGTTTCTTTAGTAAAAGGAGTAAGACGAAACCTCAAACAATTTTTACGCAAAACCGCATAACAGCCAATAATAAAAGGTCACGTATAGCAAATTTCAGTGATGTTCCAGAACTAATGTGAATAATAACTCCATAAAATCCTCACCAGTTTGCAATTTTTTGTGTAGTAGAGAGAAAAAAAACAAAACCAATAAAATAGTATGATCAACATATTACAGGGGATTGGTCGGGATTTTTTAATTAAAAGGCAACATAATGTACACTTCTAAGACAAGTTTTTGGTTTAAAAAAACATTAGAATTATCCTTTACAACTCAATTTTATACCAAACATGATTTATAAAAATAAATGAAATGGATTTATTCACACTTGAAAGAAGGAGGCTGATGGGAGAGACATGATAGAGCTTAATAAAATCATGAGGATAATCAAAAAAAAATTTCACAGGTTAGAGGAGTCTGGAAACTTAAGAGGTTAGGTTTTTCCCCAGAGGGTAGCAGATATGTGGAATATGCTGCCCGAGGAAGTAGTGGATGCAGGGACAATTACAATGTGTTAAAGACATTTGGACAGGTACTCGCATTGGAAACCTGTACAGGTCTAACGCAAATAAGAATAGTGCAGATCAGCTTCACAGTCAACCTGGATGAGGTTGGCTGAGATGCCCATATCTGTGCTGTGAACTCTATGACCTTCAACTCGTTACAATCAAAATATATTAAACAATGTTTTTTTCTATATTACCATCCAACTCAGGAGACATACGCTACCATAGAAGATGGTGGTATCAAAGATGTGAACCACCCAAAGCATTTGGTTGGTAGAGACGTGTGATATTGTTGTGGTGGTAGTGAGCAGTTTCTGAGCACAAAGAAAATGAGGTCATTCCTTGTTGAGTCAATATCTAAAAGTGTATAGTTCAATTCATCCCAAAATAAATAACTGAAGGGCATGAAATTAGAGAGGTGTGGAACGTAGAACCACAAAGATATTTACTGCTATCTTCCAAATGGTCAATAGGCAATGTAGTAAGTCCATGCAAGAGTTATTTTTGTCCAAAACCCAAAGAAAACAACAGGATTAACAAATGGTGCCTCTATGAAAAGATTTGCAAGTATAAAATCTGCAGCATCATGGCAACACATAGGACTTAATTCTGAGTTAAACACATAGTCCTAAAAGGTATTATTTTTGTGAAGTTGTCCTTTAGGAACTTAGGGCTTTTGTTTTGCATTAATATAGGGTTTTTTTGTTTTTTTGAACTGTTTTCTTTATTGTACTATCAATGAGTACTATGTTTACAGACCTGTTATGCTGCTACAAGAATTTTATTGTTCCGTTTTAGTTACATATGACAATTTCACACTCCTGACTCGTGGTAGAGTGCAGTTTCTGTAAACGTTATATTGATTTGCAATTCTTTACCTGTCAGAGTGGGAGCTTCCCCGCGAACTACTCTGACCAGATTCATGCTGAGCATCCAGAAGTATTTTTTCCATGTCTCCATCATGGATGGAGGACGATGAGGGCACATGCTCCAACCCTCCATTTCGTCCGGAGCCACTGTCATTCCCATTCCCATTGGTCTTTATGTGCAACTCCACCCAAGAACCTAAAGCAATTAAAGAAAACAAGGATAAACCTAAAATGCACATCTTTTGTCTGCTTTCTTCTTTGTTGAAGCTTAAATGCTATATTTATTCTGTTATTATCCAGTAGATGCATTTTATCTGCAAAAACTAGGCAGCAATTTTCATTGGGATATTTAGCAATGAGTAAGGTCATCTTTCTGTACACCTCATCCTTTGTAAATTTCATCATTTCCAACACATGTATTGAGTGTAATACCTTTCCATTCCCAAGACTTCTTCCAACTCCCCACAGAACATAGCCTTCTTTATGTTGTACAAGTAATAAACATTGACCTATACATTCCTACCAATTATTAAATCTCTTGCATTTGTGCATACAGTTTCATTTTCTAGCTGTCAGGCAAGATTATTTAATAGGAATGTGCAAATTCCTTTGTGACAGCACAGTAAACACTTCAGTCACTCACTGAATTTAACCCTGGAGGGAATGACAAGAGCTTTACAGATGTAGCCAAATGTCAGCTTCCTATTTAGCATCTGTACTCCCATAATCCAATCTCTGATCTTGCTCAGGTTTTAGGGATGACAAGCATGTTGCTTCTTCAAGGTAAATCCCAATGACGTTTGTCTAAATAGCACCAACAAAATAAGCTACATGTCCCAAGTTCCTTCACAGATCAGTTATCAAATTAAAGCTGTTACCAAAGCACACAAGGAAATGTTGGGGAGATGACAAGAAACTCAGTGAAAAGTAGATTTATTTTAAAGGCAATGTTAATAAGGTAAAGATGTGGAGAGGTTTAGGAAGGGAATTCTCAAAACGCAGGCTGTTGGCTAGAAGGTACAAAAAGGTAGAATTATTAAATCGTTGAATAAAAGGCCAGAATTATGTAACATTGTAGAGCTGGGGGTGGTTACAAAAAAATTGAAAGTGCAAAGGCAACAGAGATCTTACTGGCAAGCATGACATTTGGAGTCTGTTCCGTGAATGTGACTGCTGATTTTGTATCCTCAATATAAACCACAGCACAATTTAATCATGCCTGGGGTTATTTCAATGTATCCACACATGAACATAACTCTGTCAACATCGTAAACCAATTCATATGAAAAAGTTCCTCCAGCTAAGGTAATAGGGCAGATATTTTAACATGCACCTTAATGAAAAACCATGTATAAAAAAAGACTGATTGCCTTTCCGTGGTAAAAGTACTGAGAATATCCAATAAATAAAGAGACGCTATTCAGTTAGACACATCATATCAGTTTAAAAATAGTGCTGAAATACTTCTGTAACACGTGACATTTAAGCAGTATGCTAGTAGAGGACTGTGTACATATTTCAATTATTTTTCAGAATACTAATCTGCACGTGATCTGAACTCAGAACTGGCTTTACTCTTTAATCTTCCCTGCCGCAGGAGAACAAAATGTTCCACACCAGCTGTTTTGCAACAACACAGATTAGTGCTACAAGACTAGCTTGTATTTCAGATAGTGTGTGTAAAAATCTATTTTGGATATTTGATAATCCCATAACACCTTCCCAACATTCATTGCACTCTCACTTCGATTGGTAGTATACTATGAATCGAGGAACCAAACAACGTTGAGAGACATTTCAATAGCCAACATTCATTAAATTAGGAGAGTGAGTAGTTAAATTCCCACTTATAAAACCCTTACATTAATATTTAGGTTGTTTTATATTATAAATCTGAAAACCTCACATTGCCACTTATGTCTACTTGCGTCATTGCAGCCTGCATCGAGATGGCACAGTGGTGCTGCAGGTATACAGCTATTACAGGTCCAGAAACCCAAATTCAACTAATGCCCACTGCCATCTGTGTGGAGTTTTCACATTCTCCATGCAACTACATGGATTTTCCCTGGATACTTCAAATTCCTCCCTCATCTCAAATATGTGCCAGTGGGTTAATTGATGCTGTAAATTGCCCCTAGATAGGTAACACATGGAAGAATGGTGATTTTATTTTTTGGGGGGGGGGGTTAACAGACGTGTACTGGAGAATAGGTTACAGGGTGGGAAGCAGGAAAATTGGATTCTTATGGGAACCAGCATAAACGTGTTGACTGAAGGACTTCCGTTAATGCTAGAGCAAAACATGAAATTGGGAGTATTGGCACAATGTCAGGATTTCTGTTTGATCATTGCTCTACCTGAACTGCGTTAGTCCTTATGGTTCAAACAAGTTGATTTTTTCATAGATAAAATTTGAAATAGAGTAAAAAATGGAATTAAAGCAAAGATTGGTTTTCACTTGAAGTAGACTTATCATTTAAAATACATCTAAAAATCAACTGTAACATTAATTTATTGAAAGAACCAATGCTGGCTCTTATTTACATTCATTATGTCAATTAGGAATCTATACAAGTTTTTTTATACATTTGAATAAACAATGAAAATTTCAGCTAGCAGGCTTTATTTTAAATGACGCTCTCTCTCTTTGGAAATCTAAGAAGAATACAGCAGATATAATCAATTCTCAGGTCTATCAGAACTGAAGCTCAAGCTAGGAAATTCCATTAATCCGGTCCTCACTGACATTCAACCGAGATCTGCATTTGTGGTGTGGATGAAAGCAAAATTTTAGGCCAACTTTCTAAATTGTTAAGGAAATTGGAGTGACTCCAAAACAGATGGCACACAACAACATCACAACAAGTGATGGTAACAAGTGTCTCAAAACTAAAACTAATTGCGGAGACACATTATGTATCCAGGATTCCAATCCCGGCCAAGTGAACAAATTTCTTATTTGGAAGTGTAGTGGTGTTTTAAAATGCAATTACATGTATAGATTAAGATACCATTGCTTGATAACCATTTTAACATTAACATCAGTTTGGAAATACAAGATGATATTTATACAAGTAGATTTTAAAGTAATTCAATTACAAAGTATTCATTGTATTTTACACATTAATAAAATATGTATCTACAACAGATTTGAGAGGAATTGCATCTCATTACACAGAGGTGACTGGGTTTTGTTTAAATATAATGTATAATCTTATAAAACCTGAAAAACAAACTGGATCACACTACCATCTGCTAGATTACTCTGAATTTAATGTGCTTATTTCTATGCTAAAGACTGCTGCTTCCATTCCCTGTGCATCTCCTCTTTCTGGTCAGTCGTTTTGCTTCACGTTAACTACACTGGTTATTAGCTGAAAAATTAACCTATTTCTGCCTTTTAGACGTAGACAGACTCAAAGCACAGACAGATTTGGAGGTTTTCCTAGTTTTCATCTTCCACATTTAATTCTGATACAGGTTCAACATTATGCTCTCTGTTGTCAACTTTTATATAATTTACTGTGTCAGGTTGGGAGACTTTCTAAAAATAGAATTAAAACATTAAAAAACGGCTAATAGTCACGTGTCAAAGTCACATTCAGGGCTCACCATAGCACAGAGTCTGCCTTGTTGAAGGTACACAATGACCTACTGCTCACCGTTGACTCCAGCGACTGTGTAATTCTGCTCCTTCTTGACCTCAGAGCAGCATTTGATACTGTCGACCACACCATCCTAATGGACCGTCTCCGGTATGGGGTTGGTATTGATGGCACTGCCCTGAGCTGGTTCATCTCCTACCTCAAAGGTAGGAGTTTCTCAACTAACATAGGCAACTCTTTCTCCTCCCCAGCTAACCTCTGCTGTGGGGTTCCACAAGGTTCCATCCTTGGCCCCATTCTCTTCTCCCTGTATATGCTCCCCTTAGGCCAAGTCATTGAAAGGCACGGCATTTCCTTCCATTACTACGCAGACGATACACAACTCTATCTCCCCCTGAAGCCCAAAAACCAATCAAATCTGCTTAACCTTACCCACTGCCTCAAGGATATAAAGTGTTGGATGGCCCAGAACTTCCTCCAACTAAACGAGAGTAAGTCTGAGGTCATCCTTCTCGGCCCCTCGGACTCGATCAAAATGATAGCAGGCAGCCTTGGAAGCCTTACCCCACTACTTAAACCTCACGTCAAAAACCCTGGCGTGATATTTGACTCAGCACTGAAATTTGACAAACAAGTCAATGCCGTGGTAAAAGTTAGCTTCTTTCAGCTTCGGAAGATAGCTAAAATAAAACAATTCCTCCAGTTTGATGACCTCGAAAAGATCATCCACACATTCATCTCCTCCCGCCTAGATTACTGCAACTCCCTTTACACTGGCATCAGCCAATCTTCCCTGTCCCGCCTGCAACTGGTCCAAAACGCTGCAGCGAGACTCCTGACGGGCACCCGAAAAAGGGACCACATCACCCTGATCCTGGCCTCTCTCCACTGGCTCCCTGTGCGGTTCCGTATAAACTTCAAGATCCTCCTCCATGTCTACAAAGCCCTCAATGGGCTTGCCCCCACCTACATTAAAAGTCTTCTCACCCACCACTCCACCTCCAGGCCCCTCAGATCGGCCGACTTGGGGTTGCTGAATATCCCACGGTCTAGGCATAAGCTCTGGGGCGACCGCGCCTTTGCGGTTGCAGCCCCTAGACTGTGGAACAGCATCCCCTTTCCCATCAGAACTGCCCCCTCCATCGACTCTTTTAAGTCAAGACTAAAAACTTATCTATACTCCCAAGCCTTTCCTGACGTCCTCTGAGTGAGGGCTACATGTATATATGTATGTAGTTTGTTTTGTTTATGGTATTCTTATAACAAATGTAAAGCACTTTGGCCAACGAGAGTTGTTTTTTAAATGTGCTATATAAATAAATGTGACTTGACTTGACTTGATGCAAAAGAAATGCTTAGTGTCTTGTTTTGAAGAACCAAATATTGATTTATATGCTAAACGTTACGTAAATTCCATGCATGAGACCACTACACATCCCAGACACGTTCCCACTCAGATTTGAGGGAAGGATAGATGTCCCTATTACTGCCAGGCACCTTTTATTTTCTACTTGATTAACAATATATTTAAGGTTTTACTTGATTAACAAGTTAAAAAAAAAAAAAAATTTAAAAATATTCCCCTCTGATCTACTTCGCTCACCTGTCTCCCATCCCATTTCTACTGTTTTCCACATCATTCCCACTGTCCCCACATTTTCAACCCCACTCCTAATGCTTCCACCATTCCTACTGCTCCCCCTTGCTTCTCACTCTATTCCTACTGCTCCCACCATTCCCACCCCATTTCTACTTCACCCACCTGCTACCCACCGCATTCCCACCACTACCAAAGCACTGAATTCAATTATACTTATATCTTGGATGTTGTCACAAAGAACCCTTAAAAAAAGTTTGCATTTGTCACCTGGTTTAATGCAAACAAGCTCAAAACAAGTGAAAATGTTAAACACGGGTGAAAAATATATTAATGGAGTTCCCAATTAAGAAAGAAACAGACATAAACTAATGTATTAAAAGTAAACTTCTGTTTCCAGAAAATTACTGGGTGGTTTTCCTCAATTCAGACCCAGTTTGGCAAATTTACAAATATTTAAAAAAAAAAATTCAAGGATAAAAGCAAAGCTGTGTCAATCCTTTTTAAAAATTGATAAATGTTTTTCTTGTTTCGAAAACTTTTAATTACTCAAAATGCAAATATTTCTCATTAAAGTTCAAAAATTATGACTGTTTCCCTCTATGTAACCTATTATAAAAGTTACATTTAACCAGCGTACAAATTTGGTGAACATTGACCCAAACATCATTACTTCCTTTTCCTTCCTTAAGCAGTTTTAGAATTCCTCAAGAATGCCACTCACTTTCATCCAAATGTTTTCTTCCCCCAAGTGTAATCACAGCTTGCACAGCAAGTAGGACTTTTTTTGTTTACTCCAAATAGCAAATAAATACTACACAACTCAGTCTGTGTGACTATGCCTTCAAATTATATTTTTATTTAAACTAAACTTATGAGATAAGAGCTTATTTACAGGAGATAGAATATTCTAAAAATAAAGAATACGTCATTCTATAGTTTAGCCAACACTTCACTTCTCCAGTCTGTGCTGTTAACTGATCACAGACAAGGTGTTTGGGCTAACTAGTTCTTTATTATGGGTCAAAAAAACTATTCTTATTTTTTTAGATAATACCAAACTTATCAGCTGAATAATGAATGTTTATTTGCCACCACCAGCATGGCTGATGGAAAATAAAAACAGGCAATAAAAGGGTTGTAATGAGGCAATAAACGTGTTGTAACTGCTCATGTGGACCAGACTCAATGGGCCAAATGGCCTAATTCTGCTCCTCTGTCGTATAGTAATTTTGTGCACATAGTAGACATGACAGCAGAGCATTCAGAAAGGAGGAATCATATCATCTGGAGCACAAAGAGAAGCTTTGATAGAAAAGAAAACATATATAAAGAGACAATTTGGCAGTTTAATAATATATTAAATGCAGAACTGGGCTATTTAACTGTGTAGGAAGAAACTGCAGATGCTGGTTTAAACCGGATAGACACAAAATGCTGGAATAACTCAGCGGGTCAGGCGGCATCTCTGGAGAGAAAGAATGGGTGACTTTGGGTCGAGACCCTTCTTCAATCTGAAGAAGGGTCTCGATCTGAAACGTCACCCATTCCTTCTCTCCAGAGATGTTGCCTGTCCCGCCCGCTGTGTTACTCCAGCATCTGTGTCTATGGACTACTTATCTTTTAGGTACCCATAAGCACAAGAACAGGTCATAAAACTGTGCCATGCAGCCAAGGCACACTTCCTGCAATATGCTAGATTTAGTGGTCAGCATTTGAAAAGAAAGGGTAAAATAAGGGTGCGAAGTCACCAACACAGTTTTTCTCCCACTCTCCCGCAGCCTAAACAAAATATGGTGATCACTGGAGTCACGGATAAAGCCAAGGAATATGTGCACAACAAATTATAATGAGATAAATTGCCAATGTGGCAGGGGAGGAGGGTACGGAAAAAAGGACAGGACATAGAACAGTACAGGACAGGAACAGTCCCTTCAGCCCAAACTGGCTGTGTCAAACATGATGCCAAACTAATCTCTGCTGCCTGCATGTGTTCCATATCCCTCCTTTCTCTCCATAGCCATCTGCCTTTCTAAAAACTTATTAAATGCCACTTTTGTATCTGTCCACTGCTCCACCCCAGGCACCACTCTGTGTAAAACTCTTGCTCCGCACATCTCCTTTAAACATTGCCCCTCTCAGCTTAAAGCTATGTTCTCTCATTTTTGACATTTCCACCCTGAGAAAATGGTTCGGTCTACCATTATCCATGCATCTCATAAATTTAACAGGTCTCCCCTTGGCCTCCCATGCTCCACAGTAAACAATCCAAGTTTGTCCAACCTGTCCTTGTAGCTAATGCCCTATAATCCAGACAGCATTTGGTAAATAGACAGGGTCTCTGTGGGAGGGATCTCTGTCCCAGCCAGCGCCTGAGGCAAAGCTCCTAAGTCGTGCACTGAGGAGCTGACCTGGATGAGGGGGGAGGGGCAATTGCCACAGTGCTCCTGAGCTACGGCCACCATTTGAATGAGATAGAGGCAATTACCATAATGGTCACCATTTGGATTAGGAAGGGAACAATTGCCACTGTGCCATTGGGCTGTGACCACCATTTGGATGAGGAGGGGTCAATTACCACAGTGGCCGCCATTCTGATGAGGAAGGGGACAGTGGCCCAGGGCTGTGGCCACCATTTGGATGAGGAGGGCGAACTCTCCCTGGTGCTCCTGGGCTGGGGCCACCATTTGGATGAGGAGGGGGGAACAATTGCCACAGTGCCCCTGAGCTGTGGCCACCACTTGCCCACAGCTGTTACTAACGTGAGCTTGATAACATCTTTCCTGCAACATGGTGCCCAGAACTGAACACAATACTCTATTAGCCTCACCAACGTCTTGTGTAACTGCAGTGGTGCGGACACCATTTGGATGAGGGGAGGGGGGGGAGGGGCAATTGGCATTGTATCCCTGAGCTATGGCCACCATTTGGATGAGGAGAGAGTAGTTGCCAGTGGCCCATTTGGATGAGGTAGTACAGTTGGCACTGTACCCCCCCCCCTCCCCCCTCCCCCCTCCCCCCTGAGCTGTGGCCACCATCTGGATGAGGAGTGGGGGGGGCTATTGGCACTATATTCCCCTCCCCCTCCGCGAGATAACAACTTATGAGGTGTTTGCGCAGTAATCAACCAAAACCACCACCCACCCGAGCTGTGACCACCATTTGCTCCACTGTTGTTGCTCGAGCAGGTAGTCCCCCCCCCCCACCACACACCCCAAGTCCCGCCCTCCGCCGCCGCCCATTGGTCGGTCGCGGCAAGCACCGCGGCATGACGTAAGATCGGCGGCGTGCGATTGGCCGGCGGCGGTGTCGATCGCCCGACGTCACTTCCTGTCCAACAGGGGCCCGCCCCTGTTGCTCTTGTTGTCGTGGAGCCGGGGTGATGGGGGGGGGGGGGGAGGTGGGAACGACGCGTTTCCAATGGGAGACGAGTCGGTGCCTGACTTGAGCCCGCCGCTGAGTTGGAGACATCGATGGAAGAAAGGTGCCATTCGGACCGGTCGCCTGCTGCAGGTCAGTTCTACAATCTCTCCCCCTGCCCCCTCAGAACGGCCTGTTACTACACTCAAGTGTTGTTGTCCCCCCTCCTGTAAAGGAGGGAACTGCAGATGCTGGTTATTATGGGCACAAACAAACCGCTGGGTTAACTCAGCGCCTGTGGAGAGAGAGAGAGAGAGAGGGAGAGAAGGAATAGGTGTCGAGACCCTGCGTCCTCCTTCCACTCACCGTTCAGAGGCGTCTCCTCGATGGCCGGTGGTGGTGGTGATGGTGCAGCCGCCATGGAGAGCGGGCGGCCGTTAACTCCCCGTCGGCGTTTGAAATGTCCCCCCCAACTGCCGCGACGCTCGAGCTGCTGTCGCCGGATCGGCGCGCATGCGCCGGGTGGCCGGGCCCCGTGGTGGTGGTGGGGGGTGTGTGGGGGGGGGGGGGGGAGCAGGATAGTGAGACCGACGCGATTGCGTCATCACGTCAAGAGTTGGCGCCTGGACCCGCTGAGTTTTGAACATCGAAGAAAGGTGCACAAGTAGGCCATTCGGCCCTTCACCGCCATTCAATGTAGTCATCCAAAATCAGTTCCCCCCCCCCCCACACATATCCATTGATTCCTTTAGCCCCAAGAGCTAAATCTATTCAAGAATCTATACTAGACTGATTCCTGTGATGTCAGGACTTTCATATGAAGAAAGACTGGATAGACTTGGCTTATACTCGCTAGAATTTAGGAGATTGAGAGGGGACCTTATAGAAACGTACAAAATTCTTATGGGGTTGGACAGGCTAGATGCAGGAAGATTGTTCCCGATGTTGGGGAAGTCCAGGACAAGGGGGTCACAGCTTAAGGATAAGGGGGAAATCCTTTAAGACCGAGATGAGGAAAAACTTTTTCACACAGAGAGTGGTGAATCTCTGGAATTCTCTGCCACAGAGGGTAGTTGAGGCCAGTTCATTGGCTATATTTAAGAGGGAGTTAGATGTGGCCCTTGTGGCTAAAGGGATCAGGGGGTATGGAGAGAAGGCAGGTACGGGATACTGAGTTGGATGATCAGCCATGATCATATTGAATGGCGGTGCAGGCTCGAAGGGCCGAATGGCCTACTCCTGCACCTATTTTCTATGTATCTATGTATCTATGTAAGAAGGAACTGCCGATTTAAGAGAGAGTTAGATAGAGCTCTAGGGGCTAGTGGAGTCAAGGGATTAGGGAGAAGGCAGGCACGGGTTATTGATAGGGGACGATCAGCCATGATCACAATGAATGGCGGTGCTGGCTCGAAGAGCCGAATGGCCTCCTCCTGCACCGATTTTCTATGTTTCTAAGCTGGAAAATCGAAGGTAGACAAAAGTGCTGGAGAAACTCAGCGGGTGCAGCAGCATCTATGGAGCGAAGGAAATAGGCAACGTTTCGGGCCGAAACCCTTCTTCAGACTCCTCAGAGCTAAATCTACCTCTCTCTTGGAGTTACTCCAGCATTTTTGTGTCAATGCAAGGTTCCTTGCAGTGGGTACATTCCCAGCTTTGCCTACAGCACTGCGAGCAATGCACGCATTTGGGCACCTGATGCAATGAACGAAGCGAAGCAGCTAAAATTGCACCGTCCATTCCATGCACTACAGTATTTGAAAGCTTTTTAAAGACAATCTTCTCATCATAAACTGTTATCTTCAGTTCAAATCAAATACAAGTTTGTTCCATTAATTCCACAGCAAAAGACAACCAACCCACGTCATATAGTCATAGAGTGTGGAAACGGGTCCTTCGGTCCAACTTGCCCACAGCGACCAACATGTCCCATCTGCACTCGTCCCACCTGCCTGCGTTTGGCCCATATCCGTCTAAATCTGACGGATCTAAGTCTGAAGAAGGGTTTCGGCCCGAAACGTTGCCTATTTCCTTCGCTCCATAGATGCTGCTGCACCCGCTGAGTTTCTCCAGCATTTTTGTGTACCTTAAATCTGACATATCCCTGCCTCAAGAACCTCCTCCAGCAGCTGGTTCCATACGCCCACCATCGTTTGTGGGGTTTTTTTTAAAGCCCTCAGTTTCCTATTACATCTCCCCCCCCCCCCCCCCTTCACTTTAAACCCATGCCCTCTGGTTCACGGTTCCCCCACTGTGCGTCCTTTCATAAAAAAATAAAAAAAAGCATGGGTGACTCGCTGATTTATTCTAGCAGTCTTTTTTTGTAAAGCACCATCAGCAGTTCCTCGAGTCTACTACAAGCAAACTCTATAGTGACAAGCATAGGAAGTTAAACGTGCAGTGTCATATGTAAAACAATCTATAACTTACCCAAAGTATGAGACTACTGTTTGATAGCACGACATAAATGATCGGGCAACGACATAATATTGAAGCAAGCGTGCAAATGGAGCGTGGGGCAGCAGAACTCGCACCAGACGGAACACCGCCTCTTTAAATCCACAAAACTGGCCTGGGCGTTTGTACAGAAAACAAGCTGCTTCGGAAGGATTTCGGCGGATCAGGGAGAATACTCTACCGCTGCGCCACCGTGCCTCTTGTGTTTAAGCATTATGTGCCCACTTCGCTTTTGTCCGCCAACATAATTTATGGATTCATTAAAACACTGAGATTACAAAGTCAGATTCAAGCAAGACATTCAAAATATTGCGAAATTAATTACCAATACAAATAGGAGGAATATTTCCATCCTTGCATTTCACTGTATTTCAAATATCTGTGGCCTTCTGCTTTAAAACGACATTTGTTAAATGATTATAATAGCGGAGTCAGGGGATTATGGGGAGAAGGCAGGAACTGATTGGGGATGATCAGCCATGATCACATTGAATGGCGGTGCTGGCTCGAAGGGCCGAATGGCCTACTCCTGCACCTATTGTCTATAATAAATCAGAATAGCAATGTCAAATGTGTAATGGGATGAATTATCAGCAGCCTAGACAAACATAAAGTGCAAACAAGCTGGAGAAACTCAGCGGGTGCAGCAGCATCTATGGAGCGAAGGAAATAGGTAACGTTTCGGCCCGAAACGTTACCTATTTCCTTCGCTCCATAGATGCTGCTGCTGCACCCGCTGAGTTTCTCCAGCATTTTTGTGTACCTTCGATTTTCCAGCATCTGCAGTTCCTTCTTTAACACATAAAGTGCAAACACATATATAATGATCGCTTTAAAATATTCCCGTAAGTGATGGAACAGGTTTCAAATAGGACTCAACACTTAAGCAGAAACTCGTGACGTCTGCACTCAGCCGCTGCCAGAAGCCTTGAGAGCCAGAAAGAGATTTATGAGTTTGTGTTAGCAGTGTTTAACAACGCGGTTTCAGTGGTGTGTTTTTTAATGGAACTCGTGCAATTTTTTTTCTTCCTCCTAAACATTTCCAGAGGTTGATATTTTCTGTACTAATCCTGGGCTGGATGTATAAAGCACAAGCCTGACTGTTCGAATCTCATCATGGGGATTAGCTCATGATATTTCCATTGAATCTCATTGCAAGAATTCCATTGTCCTATCTGAGACGCATGACAATAAACTCTCTTGAATCGCGCCACTGCATGAGTGTTCCTTCATTTACATGCACTATCAACTTCCCTGGGCGGGGCAAAGAAAGCGGACACAGCACCTACCATCAGAAGGCAGCGATTGCGTGGTGCGTTATATTGGAGCTCCCTGTGCACTTAATCAGAAATTCTTAATACATGGAAGAGTTTTATTAATACGCAGTATATTGATCCTCCATTACACAGTAAAAAAAAACGACAACCGTTTAGTTGTTTCGCACAGTGATGTCCAATAACAACCTGAATGGAAGCCTGTCTTGCAGCAGCCTGGGGCGTACCTGGATCGGGGATTTTATAAACGGCCCCAAAATATGGCGACTGTGCATTTGTGGTTGTGTAAAAGAATATCACTGTGCATACATGACAATAAAGAACCATTGAACCGTTTGAAAGTTTTTTATTTCACTGCCTTGGGTGTTCAATTAATCACCCTAAACATTAAAGTCCTTTACATTATCAGCACACCGTGGCTGCAGTGTGCCATCTCCAAAGCCAGAGGGACCACAACCCCATCATCATCCCACAACTCCACCACCAAGATCAATGAGGTTAATGGGACACAAGAATGCCAACACACATGGGTTCCCCCTGCACATCATGCCAACGGAAATATTTTGCCATTGTATACATTGATGTATTGTCTTCTAACCTCCAAATTCTTCTGATGAATCTCCAGTGCACTTCTTCCTGAACGAAGTTAACTTTCCTGGGATTTAGAGGGCAGAATTGATTGAATTTAACCATAGAATCTCTACTCAGCACTTTATTAGATCTACCGTTTTGCGAGCCTTTTTAACCCCTGTGGATAAAGGTTAACATTCCATGGGTTTTCAAATCCGTTCCGATTGACCACTAGCCTGAGATTTCTGTACTTGGGCCTGTCCTTGGCTGCTTAACACTATTTGTGGTTCCCATCCTAAAGGTACTGTACAAGAATGAGCCTGCATCCTGGACCGAGATCAGCCTTGATTAAATGGCGAAATAGACGATGGGCCAAGTGGCCTAATTATGTGAATTATGAACGTGAACTTATCTCAGATGGATCTTTGCTAACCAAATTCCACGTGCATGAATTTTACTTTTGTCCAAATCTATCAACCTTACTTTGCATTGCTGTGCACCATCCTACTTAATGGTGAAAGGAGCTGGGTCTACAGTCGAGGGGACACCACTGAGTAAATTGTATCTTCGGTGAAGATTTAAGATGAGGAGAGTGTAACGACTTTGTAGATCAGGTTAAGTGTTTCCTCAAAGTACCCATACTCCAACAGAGTAACAATTCCACACAGCCTCGGGCCACACATTACCTGCTTTTCCACCTTGCTTTAATGACTGAAGGGTTTAGACTGCACTGTAAGCAATCCCTTACTCGCTCATCTTCAACTAGGTCTCTTGGTAAGTACCCGAGGCCCCATCATATTGATGTACATTCCTCACACTTCAGTAAAAAACAAGATAATCTGGTAGGAGAAAAGATCGCCCATTGAAGGGTCCAAACCAAGACAACCAGACCAACTCCCAACGGATTATTCACTCTTTCCTTTAAGGACAGCCTGACAATGATTTAAAGTGTAAATTAAAACATCTTATCACATAAAATGTGCTATTGTAATATTCCAGTATATTACTGGCTCTTCAGTTACTGACATTAATAATATGAAGCGCCTTTTTCATATGTGATGCGTTATTTCATGATGATGGTTCACAAGATACTGTAAAGGTTAAAGTTCAAATCCAAAGCTATGTACAATAACTTGTCACAAGGCTGTTTCCAGAACCCGTGATCAATCCAAGAGGCAAACGTTAGGATTTCTTAATGTATTTTGTTAAGCAGGAATTGCATGGGACATACCAGGAAACAGCTGGTAATTTATGGTGACAGTGCAGTCAGACGTGTAGCTTGAGTAGCATTCATGCTCTTGACCATTTCCTGTGAATATAGCTTACCTGTGCCAATTTTTAGAAGTAGCTTTCAAATTACTTTCAACATTGACATTGAAACATTGATATCATCTGTCATCTTGCCAAAGAACCATGGGGGAAAACATCGCCAAAATAAAGTATGCAGGCATAGAAAAATAAGAACAAATTAGGGAAATTAACAATGGTGAAAAGATTTTGGAAGCCTCTGCACCTCCCGGATTTAGATTCTAATTTAAAAGGATACATTTTCAGAAAGCCCGTTTGTTTACTTGTGGCAGCGAACTAATGCTAGCAGACCGCAGTTAACTACGGATTCCATTCTTGGGAACTGCCAATAAACCGATTTTCAATGTTGATTTTAGGATTATATAATTAAACGTGGAAATATATACTGTATTCAGTTGCTAATGAACCCCATAAAACATCAGTTTATCTTGAAAGTTCAAGGTTTTTTATTTTTAGCCCTGAACGGATTTTCTTTCAGCACGTGAAGATGTTCTGCTACTGGTGGTCTTTCATGCGTTCATAAGTCATTGGAGTAGAATTAGGCAATTCGGCCCATCGAGTCTACACTGCTATTCAATCATGGGCGATCTATCTCTCCTTCTCAACCTCATTCTCACTTTCTCCCCGTAACATTCGACATCCATACTAATCAAAAACCTGTCAGTCTCAGCTTTAAAAATACCCAGTGACTTGGTCTCAAATTTTAAATCCATTTACATGACCATTTTCAGATCCAAAGCAAAATCATATTGAACTGGTATAATCTTTAGATAACATTCTGCCCTCTTCTGGACCAAAAATAGAATTAAAAATCCAAGAACAATGTTATGATTTCTCAGCAAATGCATTATTTACTTTAGCTCCAGAGGCTGATCCAACCTTTAAAAGTGGAACCCAAATTTTAGTTAAACTTAAATTCCAGGTGTCCAAGCAGCTTCCACTTTCATTTCCAACATTGCTTTAACAGTAATCAGCTAGGTCATGTTGTACCTTGCTCTAGATTAACTCACTTTCAAACATATCACAAATTAAGTTTCAGGTATGCAAAGCATAGCAGGTAAAACTTCACCAAAAAAATGTGATAGTACAAACACGTTGGTGTGTTAGGGACTAGAGAGCTTGTGTTTACACAGCAGCACAGGAACAGGCCCCTGGGCCCCATCATGTTTGTGCCAACCAGCGCGTCAATCTAAATTAATCTCATCTGCCTGCACGTGGTACATATCCCTCTATTTGTGGCTTGTTCTTGCATCTGTCTAAATGCAACTTAAATATTGCTATCATACGTACTTCTACCACCGCTCCTGACAGCGCCTTCCGAGAGGAACCTTCCACCCAGTTAAAATAAAACGCCTCAACTCTCCTTTAAATTTTACTCCTCTCCCCCAAAACCTCTATTCTCTAATATAAGACATAAATACTTGGGGGAGAAAAGATCGATTGTCTACCCTATTCTTCTCATGACTTTCTACATCTCTATCAGGTCACCTCTCATCCTCCTATGTATCATAGAAAATAATCAAATGTTGTCAATTTTATGCCAAATACGCTTAATCCAGACAAGGTGAACATCTTCTGAGCAGTTCAGTCTCCACATTCTTTCTGTGCAGAGATCAGAACTGCACACAATACTCCAAATGTGGCCTAACCAAAGTTTAATAGAACAGTAACATAGCTTGCCTATTTTTATACTCATTGCCCTGACCAATAGACATGCTTTACATATATAATATAAAGCCTTCTCTGCTCTCACTATAATCCCTGTCCATCTAGGTGTATGTACATCCACTCCATCTTTTTTTCAGGATGTCCAATGAGCCCAAAGTGGGATCTGCACTATAGGGCAGGAGGTACATTAAGGCCTGTGTGAATGGGTTACATGGGAGCACAAACAGTCAATTAGCTCCAACAAACAATGAGACAAGCACTTTAAGAAGGAACTGCAGATGCTGGAAAAATCGAAGGTAGACAAAAATGCTGGAGAAACTCAGCGGGTGCAGCAAGCATCTATGGAGCGAAGGAAATCGGCAAAGTTTCGAGCCGAAACCCTTCTTCAGCGAATGTTTTAATGTTGAGAAAAGAATATTGGCCGGGTGTGTATTCCCAGTGGTCAGGGATTCTGCATCAACAGAATGAATTAATTGCTCCAGTATCATGAACCACTAAAAGTGATAAATCACTTCTCACAGCTGTGTGTGGACCTTGTGCTTCACCAGAGTTGGCAACCTTCAGATGAAGCAAGCGGAATTCAAAATAAACTATAATTCTCATATTCCCAACACTGTATTAAAACTAATATAGAATTACTTCACATTGCCAAGTAATGCAAAGGGCTTTTTGATACTTCCAAAGATTTTATTCCTACTCTGGGACGTTCAGTTCCTCCGGCTCTTCCTCCTTCAGGTGTAGTCAGAGCAGTTATCACTTTAGTGAGTGATAACGAGTCTGCTACACCAGGCATTTACACGTTTCTACAGTTTAGCACAGATCAAATCTCAATGCAGACCTGTTGTCAAGCAAAACCATGTCATTACTCCAAACATTCTTCCTAATTTTTGTTGCTGAAACAGTACATCTCACCTCCAAATCCATCTCCCCAAATAAAATGCCATGGGACCCTGGAAGACATGGGCTACTTTCGATATCTCAGGGGACAACCCAGAGAAGATATATACCAGTATTGAAATTCACCACTACCTCAAGGTCTTCAGCACATTTGCTGGAGGAAAAGTGCTGAGATTGTCCTTAAACCTGGTAGAAAATTCACCACATGGCAGTTTTTCCTGTACATTTATACTTTGGAGACATATTTCCTCAAAGCACTGGAGGGGTTCTACCAACAATCCACACCAAACCCTGCCAAACAATTGGCAGGAAAAAAAGAACCCAAATCAGTGTCCTCTTGCTGGCCAACATCCCCAGCATCTTGGCTGAGTCCACCAGCTCCAACCAGCAGGTCATTGTGCTCACATACTCAACACCAGAATCCCAAGGTAGGCCCATTACTCCAAGTTCCGTCACAGCAAGGTATTAGCAGGACAGGGGAAAAAAACTGCTCCATAAAGAGTTTCTCGCTGACTTAATGGAATACCAGTTCATGACCACGCAAATAAGAAGCAGATTTCTGGGTGGCACCAAAAACCTCTTCTCATCATCAGGTGCGCTCCATCCAAGCATACACTCAAGCAACTCACGTCTACCCGCAGATCACACAATGGCCTCAACACTCAGCCAAAACCTCCAGAGCTGGAAAAGCAAGTTACCCATAATCCGATGTACCTGAGGGGAGACAAAGGATAATTGTATAACGTGATACACTAACGCAGAGTAGAATATCGTATTTGCTGTTTTGGCATTACTAAGGAAAGTAAACTTCATTAGGCATTAAAGCCAACCCAAGCTGGGTGACACACACTGGTTGCTGTTCCCAAGTCGGGCTCCCCACATAATACGTCAACATTGCAGCACCTTTGGTTTGAGCCTTAGGATACTCACCAGCAAGAATCCCATGAGACAACTAACCACATGGAACTGTTGATCTGCCTTCACCAACAACCCCTTTGCAAGATGCATTGAGTGGAAATATTAGGACATTAGAAATTCTTAAACGACAATACAACGTTGACATTCATAGTGCATACATACCTCAAAAATTTAGTTAATTGAATCCTACTAAATGCAACTAAAATTAAGGCCACATTTGTCACCATTTTTAATCCACCACTATCCCAATTTTCCTGTCTCCAAAAATGCAGGATTTAAAGAATAATTTTACATCAAATCATTCATTCAAGAACCAAAGAGAGCGACTGTAAGAATAACTAATAAATGGAGTAACTTGTTAACAAAGGTTTATTCTCCTGCTCGGAACCAACTACCTCACTGCTTTGCAGTGCATTAAAGTGCATTTCATGTATAGTTTTCCATTTCATACTTTATTCTACAGAATGGTTATTGGGATTTGTCTACAAAGTACTTGAATGTTACTGGGGATACATCAATTCAGATTCTCCAATAAAGCTAATATGCTTGGATCTATTTCCAATTGCAGTGTTAACCACAAAGGCTATATTTCCTCAATTCACTTTGAAACTGATTGAAGAGTATGAAGATGAAATGTATCTTATGAACCCGTTGATAGCTCTGAGGAACTATTTGCAAAGTGCAGAAGTTGGCAAACAGGGTGAAAACGGTTGAACACATTTGCCTCCAGGAAAGAACCTGCACATAACCACCTGCATAGGAAAGAACTGAAGATGCGGGTTTAAATCGAAGGTAGACACAAAATGCTGAATAACTCAGCAGGTCAGGCAGCATCTCTGGAGAGAAGTTTCGGGTCAAGACCCTTCTTCAGACTGTACTTGTAACCACATGTACTTGGATAAGAAGCCATTTGGATATACGAGTTCAGAAATCATCTACATGGACGGGACCAAATCCCCCCCTCAAAATAAAAAAAATAACAAGTTTGTCAGTCTCTAACTTGCACAATCCAATTGTAGCACTCTTCCTAAAAGCCCATTGCCTCTCTGCTGGTCCTAAAATGGGCCCCTTCTTCACAGGATAACAAAAGTCTGCAAACTCATCAAGAGGCACAATCTTCACAACTGCTTATAATGTTATTCGAAGGAACTGCAGATGCTGGTTTATACCAAAGATAGACACAAAATGGAGCCACTCAGCAGGTCAGGCAGCAAAGAAAATGGACAGGTTATCGCCACCATTTTCACTAGTGATGCTGCCTGACCCGCCTGCTGACTTGAAATGTCGCCTATGCCAGAGATGCTTCCCCACCCAGAGTTACTTTAGCTTTTTGTGTCCATCTCCAGAAACTGCTAAGTCTAAAACATTAACATTTCTCACAGAATCTGCAGAGTGAAAATTAAGTTCAGAACACTAATCCTGCACGTCAGTTCTGAATACATAATTTGCAAAACCGCAAAGAGTTTATCTACAAAGCTCAATCTGGGATATAATTTTACTTCTCAATAAAGGAAAACCAATCATATTCTTCCATTCGAACAGTTGAGGTTGTTTTTGGCATCAATTAATCCCTAATTTTAGAACAGTCAAATTTAAAACAACTCATTGCACTTTAGTCCTTCCATGTTTCAAGTATACAGTTGCCTTACTCAACTACACAGGAACGAATATTTCAACTGGCATTACATCAAATTAGCTCCGGATGTTCACGACCAAGAACTAAGTTGGGAAGTCAGAACTGGCATCACACCCCCATTCCCACAGAAAATCTCCAAACGTCACCTTCCACTGCCAGCCATAATCACTGCAGCGCAGCGAACGATGAGAATCAGCACATGAGCAGCAGAGCATCTGAACACTCAGCCAGAGGTCAAGCAGTCTATTAAAAAAATAACAATCTTTTCCTACAGTTCAGTTGCCAAGTGCAAAAATCCAAGAATCCAACACAAACAATGCACTGAGTTAACCAGCCAGGTTAGGTGGCAGTAAAAATTGTATTACTTCAATCTTCACCAATTTACATGGAGTCCTGGTGCTGATCACACCTACAACAGGTTAGTACTGGACAAAATATTACAAGAAAAATGGAGATAGGCTGGTCAAATCATCTCTCATTCAAACAAATTAGGTCACAGCAGCTGTTGTGATTTTGTTTTACGAGACAAAACATACGTTTTAGAAGAATTTGGACAACTTGAGGCACATTATCATGAAACATGAGCCACTAAAGAAAACAAAGTTCAAGCCAAGTCACAGCAGTTTTTACAATATCCTTTGCGATGCGTCTGAAACCACTGGACTGGAAGTTGTTAAGTAGCCATGCAGCTTTTGGCATTAAGTGAACAGGGACATTGCAATCATAATTTTCCAATTAATGCAGCACTTGGGATATAATTATACTTCTCAGTAAATTGGGGGGAATTATATTCTTCCATTCTGCTCACTAGATCAAGAACATTGTTTCTGCACTGGCATCAAACCCAGTGAACTCTGAGTGATACCCACTGATGGCTGGAGGAACTCAACGGGTCAGGCAGCTGGGATGGAAGGACTACGTTTCATGACTGGTAACTTCTTCCCGATCCGGAACGTCACCTGTCCATTCCCTCCCCAGATGCTGCCCGACTCGCTGAGTTTCTCCAAAACATTATTTTGTTCAAGATTCCAACATCAGCAGTTTCTTGCGCCTCCAATTCACTGACTGAGAACTAGTCAAACTCGGCTCCAATTTAACTTACCCAAGTTAAATCAAAATTCTGAAAATCCAGGCAAGTGCTGTTGGGAGATTTAACACAGAATAAATGGCACTCGGGCTCTCACCTGCAGAATCTCAATCGCCAACTTGCCAGTTATGGCTGGTCTAAAGCATTTGCACTAAGAAACAGACAATTAACTCAAAAATCTCAGCAGTTTGAACATTGAACCTAAGCACCGCAGTGTCTAACCATCCAGTCCATTTGGTGAAAAAGAACGGCAAGAAATGAAAGGGAGGGGGGGGGGAGAAAAAATGAAACAGTAAACACAGATGGACTTCATCAAGTCCACTGGCGTCCCCTTGAAAACGCACAAGTTTATTAACACCGAATAGAAAATACTTAAGATTCATATTCCATTACATCAAACATCAGTAAAACTTACCGGTATTAGACACACTCTTTAATGCATTCATTTAAAAAGAGTACATGGTATTTTCAAAAAGTACAGCTAATTTCAAAATGAAAAGCACCAAAGGAGCTATTTTTATCATTTTTATTCAGTAGGTTTTTCTTGTGCCAGAAATGGCAAGGGCAGCAATATTACAGTCGGTTGTTAAAACATCAGTATGCAACAAAAACCACCTGACCCACTGACCCAACTCTGACCTGGTCATGTCCTTTACGCTCCAACAGGGCCGGATGGAGGAATCCGTGAGGTCAGAGAAGGAATGTTACAAGCATTAACAACAAGCTGTATGTAGATAAAAAGGGGGAAGGTGGGGCGAGGGGGTAGAGAACATTACGGTAATGAGGGTACACAGTAAAACATTGCCATATCATGACTGGAGGACTTCTTCCTCGAAACCTCACCACAATGGAAGGCAAAGGAGTGGATTAAATGAACGTCTGATGCAGTAAAATGCTAATGTAGTAGCCCATAATTTGTAATGCAGAGACAACCTCCCTCCCCGCCAAATGACTAGCGATCATGAATTGCAAATTTGGATGGGGTTGGGTATAGGAGTAAAAAGAATTCCCTGCGATAACATGACTGGTGTGCGTTATAAATGGCACTGATTCAAGAGAGGTGGTGGGGAGGGGGCCAGAATGGGCCCCTCTCTTACAAGATACAAAGGCTACACTATCTTAACTAGGCAGGAATCGGATTCTTTCTTCACTGCACGGGTTTTAATTCACTTTGTCCTGGAATATATACAGGTTGTTGGTTGTGGCTACGGCAATGATATTTTCCTTAGGGTGCCAGGCTGTGTGCAGGATCTTCTTGTTGAAGTCCAGACTATCAACACTAATCTCGTCCTTCTTCCTCTTGCCCCCTGAACACACCCTGCGTGGTTTCAGGATAGCCCGTGGTTTGCTGTTCTCTCTCGAAGCCTCTAGCGTAATGTCCCGTTTTGTGTTTCTATCGAACATTCTGAAGAAATTGTTGTACGACCCAGTCATGACAACACTGAAAGTGGTAAAACATTCAACCATTAGTAAGTATACATAAGTTCATAGTTCATAAGTTCTAGGAGCAGAATTAAGCCAGTCGGCCATCAAGTCTTCTCTGCCATTCATCATTGCTGACCTATCTTTCCCTCCCAACCCCATTCTTCTGCCTTCGCCCCATAACCACTTACTAATCAAGACTGTCAATCCCCGCCTTAAAAATATCAATTGAAATGAATTCCACCGATTCACCATCCTCTGACTAAAGAAATTCATACAGGTATTAGTGAGTCATGCAGGGTTTTGCTGCAATATAAAATTCCAGCTTGGCACATGCACGCAAGATTCTTAACACTTCACTGAGAAATATGAGCCTTGCAGCTTCACTTTTATTAAATCTCATCGTGGGTTTGAAAACCTGCTTGTTTATTTTGTACTACTCTTTCAAAGATCAGGAATGGAGCGGCTGGGCTTGTACACTCTGGAATTTAGAAGGATGAGAGGGGATCTTATTGAAACATATAAGATTGTTAAAGGTTTGGACACGCTAGATGCAGCTCCCTACACCAGAGCTCAAATGCACTAAACAGTGCTGCACACGCTGGCCATTCAGCGACCTTATCGCATTTACAATTCACTGGAGACATTTTCACAGTATGTAAATGCAAACCTTTATCTTCCAATTTCTTTAATAATTTCCCATTTCCTCCTCTGAGACCATTCCTACAGGAAGAGTCATAATCCTTTGGAAGAGCTTGGAAGAGACCAGCCTTTGAAAGAGTCATAATCATGCTCATTGCATTTCTTTCTTAATGAATGACAATTTGAGATCAATATTTGCCCAACGCGGGCAGGTGGGACTAGTGTAGCTGGGACATGTTGGTCAGTGTGGGCAAGTTGGGCTGAAGGGCCTGTTTCCACGCTGTATCACTCTATGCATGATCTTGAAATCAAACAAAAACAAAACCTGCACATTAGGCAAGTGACAAGGCATTATGATTCAAAAGGCATATACTTGGAGTTCTCATCCAAAATTTATGAAACCCGTTTGTATCATAGATTGACCTCGATACCAAGGTTAAGAGAACCCATCTTCCAATACTCAGAGTAAGCATCACCTCCACTACACCTTCCCCCACTTGCTCCCTCGAGAACCCAATTCCCCATAATTGTTAACTTCCACCATATCCAGCTTTCAGCCACCAAACAAAACAACATTTCTCCACCCACTCACCAGGGAAAGTGAGCATGACCATCACAGCAGATGTATCATGGGAGCAGAGCCTTGGTAACTAGTACAAACCACGGATCAATTAAAACGGCCCTCCTATCCACCTGGAAGAGTCTTGTGCCCGTGCTTCATGCAGGAGTCAGACTAGCTGGTAAACTGCAGACCATGTAGAGCTTGGGTATGGCTTTACCAAGTCTGGAAAGGGGCACCAACTTTATTCTTTCATTTCATCACCAGAAATCTCATCTCGAGTCAAAGGTGGCGCTAGCTAAACGTCATCATATTTCAAACAAATTTACAAGTCATGTAATCTGAACTTAATTGTCAATCTTTGGATCATCGTATCTGAAGCAGAATTCACACAGAAATCACCGGTCCCATGATACGTCATACAGAACCTAGATACCATTAGCAAGAACAGAACAATTGAAGATCTCATTGAAGAAGAATCAGCTTTTACCTATCGCATCCATTCCAACAACATTCGAACTTGTCAAAAATACAGTCGTTTTCATACAGTGAGCACAGTTTGCTTCGGAGGTATTCATGCACCTGTAAGAACAATTAATGTAGATCTGAGTGAAATCCAGTCCGAGTTCTATACAAAACACATGGTCATAAATATACAAATATCTGGCTAACTGGAATGTCAATAAATCCTTTACAGTACTGACAGACAGAAGGGAGGGGGGAGAAGTAGAGCAGAATAAAGTCACGAAAACAGGATTATCAATAATATTATTTTCCCCTCACAGAATAGCAGATTTAATATCTAGAACTAAGTTAGCTTTAATTGGTAGTATTTTCACCAAAGTCAGAAGACTGAATGCTAGCTCCATTGCAAGAGCTAATTGGACAGGTTGGGACACATGGGTAAAAAACATGCTGGTTTAGCAGGTGCTGTTTGTCCAATGCATTTTTGTGGAAGGTGGCATTTTAACCCGAGTCAGAAGACTGAATGTTAGCTCCATTGCAGGACAGCTACAAATCAATGGGTTTGCTGGTCGATCCACTCGATCAAGGATGGCGATGGCTGGAGACCCGTAGCAGCCTGGGGCTTGTCTGGATCGGGCACCGCTCGCAACAACTGGAGCGCGGACTGGACTTTGATAATGGCGCCAAAACATGGCGTCTCTTGTACACGGGATCAGTAGACTTATTTCTGTACACTTGCTAATCGTGAATGTGCTTAGGTATGGGAATACTGTACTGGACTATATGTAAGAAAAGAAGTTCACTGGACGTTTGCACCACATACGTGACAATAAAAGCACCTTTGAACTATTGAAAAAAACTCCAAATCAATAATGAAGATGCAGGTAGAAGTGTTGCACTTTGTACAATAAACTGAAAACTCGCCGATCTGTTCCAAAGGCCCCAGTACACCACCCGGAGGGATGCAAAAACAATAGCATAAAACATAACTAGTCATTCATATCGCGAATGTCCATAGGATCGTGCTGGGTGTAAATGTTTGCCATAGCTGCACGAAACAATGACAAGTTATTTATTGTCTTATGAAAAATGGAACTATAAAGTATACAACTATAATATGAACTTTAAATCTTTTCTAATCCTAGCATGGAAATATAAATTATCACCCAGAAGTAAAATTACACGCAGGCATTGAGTGAAATTGCAGAAATCTGAACTTGTGTTATTTGCCAAGTGCATTTTGCAAATTAGCTGCCAACTGTTCTTTCTGAGGCAAGTGTTAACATGAATAAATCAGCTTTAATGCAAAAAGGATATTGTAACCACAAAGACAAAAACATGTAATGCTAGTTATATTCTCGTTTCTAGTTACTATAACCAGCGTAGACAATTCCTGGTGGAAATTAATTTACAGAACAAATGTCCCTAATGCGTCCTTAACTGGCTGTGCCACTGAACAGGTTGGGACACATTGGAAAAGATTGTGCTGGTTTAGCAGGTTCTGTTTGTCTAATGCATTTTTTAGGGAGGGTAACGGAAGCTTCATTCTGAACTGCACCTGTCTCAAGAATCATGAATTGGTAAAAAAAGAAAAGTACACTTGGCATCCAAGCCATAAAATTGATACACATAGAATGATCAAATAAACCGAGGACAACCTGTCAAGGCAACACAAAAAATGGCAGTAGCCTGTGTACCTGGTATGTCTCCACAGGTCTACTTTCCATATTTAAGTCCCAGATTTTCACAGATAGGTAATCTCGTGTCATCATGTAACGACCACTGTGACTGAATTTGACGTCTGATATTGAAGAAATTATTTCTGAGAAGAACGACCTGTTGCTGGGATCTTCAGGTTCTTCAAACACTGTTGGAGGGAAAACAAATGTTGGGAAGGTCCAGAAAGTTGACTTGCTCCATTCTTATACTTTTTCCATTTGATAGCACCTAAATATTTATCGCCAGCATTGTACCATATTCAACACCTCCTATTCAGCAGAAATATATTCAAATCATACCAGTCAGCATCTGCATTGAAAGGTACACTGCAAAAACAAAACAAATGCACGCTGGCACAGCAGGAGAATTGCCACCCTACAGCGCCAGAAACCTGGGTTCAATCCTGACTGCATGTGCTGTCTCTACGGAGTTTGCACGTTCCCTGTGACTGCGTGGGTTTTCTCCAGGTGCTCCGGTTTCCTCCCACACTCCAAAGACGTGCAGGTTTGTAGGCTAATTGGCTTGTGTAAATTGTCCCTAGCGTGTAGGATAGTGCTAATGTACGGGGTGATCACTGGTCTGTATGGACTTGGTGGGCCGAGGAGCCTGTTTCCGTGCTGTAAAGTCTAAAGTCATGGAATAATAAAAATCGAAGTCCCCTTTTTAATCGCATTTGACCAAAAAACTAGGTGCTGCAATGTTCTATTTGCAGACATTCAGACCTATACAGTGGCAGACATCGACCGGGCTGTAAAAGTTTTAATAACTGCAAAAATGATTCTAATAGTTGACCAGCTCTCCTCAGCATGTAAATTAACAGGTGACCAGTTGACAGTCAGCAGATCAGATGCTGCTGAATTGTGGTAGCCATGTCACCACTTCAAAGGAAACAAGAGTAACAAGCTGTTGCAGGGTTTTTAAATTTGGTTTAACAGGTTGACCACAGCCCTCCAAGTTCCAGTTCTACAGTGCTCCCACCAGGGATCTTTGAATTTCTTGACAGGCAAAGGGAAAAGTTTATAATGAGTTTCAGTCATTATAAGCTTGTAGCATAAGGAAGGGAATGGAATAGTTGTGGAGTGGGTTTGTAGTGCATTATGATAGTTTAGTGTTAATGTGGACAAAGGGCAAGCTGTAAAAACCAGATCTTGGCCATCTGCTCGACTCGGAATAATGTAGGGCAGTACAAAGCAAGATTCAATTGCTCAAATCCATTGGGGGAAGAGTGAGCCACTGCAGATGCCTAGTTTGTGGTGGTAGCTGAGGAAATATAGTTTAAAATGCCTTTGCAGTACTTCATCATCATGCTTCATGCTGAAAATCAAACTCATGACTCTCCTGTCTTTAGACTAATGCATAACTGTTACAGAAGCCTAAAGCAAAGCGGCAAGATATAAAAACAAAAATACATTTGAGAAATAAATAGGGTCTGTCAAGCTAACATATATGTATTTCAGTTCCATTGTGTGCCTGCATATAGACTGCAGCAGGATGATAAATGTCAGTGGTTACCGAACAATCTTGATCTGTTCTTGTTGTGCATTCAAAGGAGTCAATTTTGAGCCATGTGAAAAGAGCATTCATTGAAAACACAAATCACAACTATCTGTCACAGACTTACATTTGGCATGTTTGTCACACAGGGCAGCTGCTCTCATGTCACACAGTCGAATGGTTCCCTTGCTACTGCTGTATACAAATGTGTTGCACTGATTGGGGTGGAATTCCGCTGCTGTAATCACTTCAGTCAGCTCCTCCATGTTAGCAGGCTTGATATCTACAATATCTGAGGCAGGCCATCAAGGATAATACAAGGCTTACCAGCCACACAAAATGACAACCTGGCCAAAGGGTGGAAAAAGTCATATTCAGCTTATGCATGCAACTGATCCTATAGAGTAGCCAATTTCTATAAAATTATAACTAAGAAAATAAACCTTATTAAAGCAAGATATAAATGAATGATTTCTGCAATATTCAACTCTGGATCAACATGAAACAGGAAAATAATTAGTCCCAAGATGATCACCCATCTCTTAATAAGTTTTCCATTACTTCACACAATCCAATTTCCATAGTTATAGATAGATCTTATATTTTTATCTTTATAAAGCTAAAGGTGTTTCTGCTAGCTTGTTGCAACCTGTTTCCTTCAAAGTTTGGTCAAATCAATTCCAAGAACAAATAACTTTGGTGCCTATAAAATCAAAACTGTGTAGGAAAGAACTGCAGATGCTGGTTTAAATCGAAGGTAGACACAAAAATCTGGAGTAACTCAGCGGGACAGGCAGCGTCTCTGGAGAGAAGGAATGGGTGACGTTTCGGGTCGAGACCCTTCTTCAGACAAGTTGAGTTACTCCAGCTTTTTGTGTCTAAAATCAAAACTGTAACTGCCCAGGTTTCTGATTGTGTAAATCCCAAGTCCTTGCTAAACCCAAGTCACAAGTCAACTTGTGCCAACATTGCCTTTTTTAGTCTTCAGAACCGTACCCAAGTAAAAACTATCTTCGCTTCAGGATTACAATAGCCTGTAACACCAGCACAAAAATTATCTATTGTCCATTTTACCAAATTGCCCAATGTTAGTTTTACTCTGCCCAAGAAGGTTATCGACCTAAAAAAGTAACCATTTTTCTCACAGCAGATTCTGTCTAATTTGCTGAGCATTTCCAGTATTCTGTTTTATTTACAATTACTTTACTTTTCTTTTACAAGAAAAAGTTAAGAGCTTTTTGTAGCTTTCTCAGACATAGTATACTGTGAAATAGAGTCCAGGCAAGAATCCAAGAGCAGGAGCCAAACTCTTTAGTGCAATAATGGTACATGTCAGCAGCTAATGAAATTTTAATACTCATTTTTTTGACGAGAATGGGAGAAGTCAAAGATAAAATGTGCTTGCTATTAGATGAATTGCATATCCAATAACACCCCTGAAGGTTTTAACGCCAGTTATTTTGAATTTCGGGTTGCAGGAGACCAGTTGAGTGATCACATTTAATGCAGGAATTTCAGCATTGGCCAAAGATTTGTTCTTGAAAGATCAGCAGAGCCATTAACCTGCCCTGACAGTCATGCATACTGGATAGACTGGCTGCGATTCAAACCAAAATACTCACCATCTGCCTTAGGATACAGACTGCAAGGTGTTAAACAATACCGACATAACAATGCATGAAAAAAATCCTTTGTACTTTCAAGTGAGATTAGGAACATTGCTGCCAAATAAAACATTTTGCCCCCCCCAAAAAATGATCCGCCACATTGACAAGGATACTAAAACTTCTGTCTGTGATTTCTAAATGCCACAGGTTAATCCTAAGATCATCTGCTGATAAGTAAGTTTCATAGTCACTATTGACTGAAATAGAGTTTATATGATATGTGTGTGCGTTAGCAAATATTCTTCGAGGGCTAGCTTCAACCATTAAATCCATAGGTTTGAATACCGGCACCTGAGAATGAGAAAAAACAAGGTGTTAAAAGAATTTAAACAATGAAGAAACCCATCTAGAGAAAGGCACATCATTTTACAGTACAGCTCTGAAGGGTTTTTGACATGAAACTTTTACATTTTCTCTTTCTACAGAGAGTTTTTCCAGCATTTTCTGTTTTTATATAACTTTTCAGTAAATGTTATTGAAATAAATTAATTTCATGAGGGTGCAAGGTACACTGTGGCACAAGAGGAAGTCATCCGAGTGCTTATTTTTCAAAGCTAATGCCAGCTATACATGCACAAAAAAGCCTTCAGATGTCAAGGCCCAGTAGCTGTGGGACAAATTCTCTCATCTCTCCTCCCTTAAGATGTTCTCTGAAACACCTCCAACCACAAATTCTGTCTTCTTGCACAATCAAGCAGAAATCTATTGCATAAAAACAGGAGTCGAACAAATTCAAGTACTTCCTATTGGAAATGATCAACGTCTGTGTAAATCATTTCCTTTCAGTTTTCCAGTGATATCGCACATTGATAGCATCTTGTTTTGCTCTTTTGACTTGGAATCACACCACTTGCACATTTTATCGGATCCATTAATAAATTTATAGACCTCTGTTGGCTATCTCCATAGCTCTTTTCAAAAGTAGTTGATTGCTGGGAACAGCATATGACCCACATCAGCAAAAGAATAATATGAAGGAGCCAGAGCTTGCAAACAAGATTAAAAACTATGATGCAGGAACTGTGTAGGTGGGAGTGTATTGCCTACTTGTATCTTCACTGGAAGATAAGTCTAGGTAGAGTACTGGAAATCCCCACTCATCAGGATCACATTTATGAAGATACTTGTACAACGGCTCATTGCAGCAGTTCATTATTTCCAATATTAATAAGGGAGGGACAATGCCAGTCTTGCCAACAATACCCCCATCCAACGAATTAATGAGAAAATCAAGCTTCAGCCTTCTCCTTTCACAATAGACCTGGCCTGTTCAACATTTCTTGATCTGTAGAGCCTAGCACTGCAAGTTTCGAACCTGCAAACGTATCTGGAATGCTCTCCTTTTATATGGCATCCAGAACTATGCAGAGTAGCAGAAGTACCTCACATGGCCTGGCATGGTTTTGTTTGAAAACACTCCACAGGAGGTCTGAGACTTTTTGCTACAATGTTGATGCCACTAAAGCATCTTTTGGATTTCAGGCCCTCAGAGTGTCACAGGTTGCCCAAATTGGGATACTGGGCATCAATATTAACAACACAGGGTATCTTCCACAATTGGTGCCTTGAAGCCACACCAAAACTGTCCCCCAGAACTGTCCTGGAATTTTCCTTTAACGATTTACCCAGATTTTACAACCAGAGTCAAAAACAATGAAACATCCAATATATGCTGGTGTATTCTTTGAATCAATTTGCACTCTAGATCTCACCTTAAGTGTAGTGACTGTGGCAGGATCCCTATATCGACCATCCTCCTCCTTCAAATTATATCCTTCTGGTCGTTTATCTCTTTCACTGATTTTCCACAACTTTATTGTTTTATCTAAGAAAATAAATATAAAATTGCATTAATATAGAGGGGCAAATGAGCCTCTGGCATCCAAGTGTTGGATTACAACTTCTAAATGATTAAAGGAGGATATTTTAAAATGAATGCACTTGTGAAATGCAGGCATCTCATCCAGACCTGCCATCTGCATAAACAAGGGTCTTGAGGAAACTTTTAATGATACCAATCTGGAATGTCAACTCACTGCAGCATAGCAAAAACTAGAAGCAATGCTGCAATAAATATTAGCAAAGTATAAATGCACTAACGATGTAAAACAATAATTTCAGATCAATGCGAGAACATTCACAATACAATTTAGAAACACAGGACTACAGTATAGCAATGTTCTCTCTGAATCTTTAATATTTCCACAAAGAATTATGTATCTATCTATGAATTGGGAAAATTAATTTACTTTTACAATATACTAGAGCAATAGCTTAAATTTATATAAGATTTATCCATCTATCAATGTCTCAAGTCATTTACCCACCAATATTGTGGGTATTTGTGAATTTATGGAATTCCCTGCCACAGAGGGCAGTGGAGGCCAAGTCACTGGATGGATTTAAGAGAGAGTTAGATAGAGCTCTAGGGGCTAGTGGAGTCAAGGGATATGGGGAGAAGGCAGGCACGGGTTATTTATAGGGGACGATCAGCCATGATCACAATGAATGGCGGTGCTGGCTTGAAGGGCCGAATGGCCTCCTCCTGCACCTATTTTCTATGTCTATGTTTCAAATATTTTCAAATTCAGTGATTTATGTAGGCAAAGCTGGCTGCCATTTTTCACACAACAAATTCATTCAAAACTATGTAGCTGATTGAAAAGGAATTTTGGCCAGAGGTGTTTTTCCAATTCCAGTAAGGGTGCGAAGGTGAGGCAGCCCACAACCTGTAGTCTGGAATATTTATTATTCAGAATCATTTCATCAGTGAATAATACAAACTATAGCCATTTGAGCATAACGCAATGTGCTAGAGGAATTCAGCGGGTCAGGCAGCATCCGTGGAGGGAATAGATGGACGATGTTTCGAGTCGGGACCCTCCTTCAGACTTATCCCGACCCAAAACAGTTTGTTCATTCCCCCCACTATAAGAAAACAAAAAACAGGGAAAGAAAACTGGTGGCTTGGGGAGATTAATGAGCGGGTAAGCAGTATTTGAGAAATTAAACTTAAAAGTATTATAAAAGAGTCCATTGAAATCTACCATTAAAAGTTGTCGGAATAGCTATTGCCCATTCTAGAAGGAAGTACAAGCAGGGTTGCTGTCATGAGCAAGCGAATTAAGTGAAGAAGGAACTCACCATTTGTAGAGAGCAGGAACTGTGCAGCATTTTGCTGGGGTAACCATCTAATTTTATTGATCTTTTCTTCAATTTCTAAACTTTTCAAGTAGTCAAATTCTGGCTCGTGACTCTGAAAAGTACTGTAAACATTATATTCACCTCTGCAATGAGGCTGGCTTTTGTTCTGCAAGGAATAACAGAATAGATTAGAACACCACAACTATGTTAAGCTAAAACCAACAAGATTTGTAACCTACAATGCTAACTGGTTCTTAAAATCTAACTGTATTGAAGGTATTTCTGCTTTTTTCTACTAACCAGATATAGCAATGAATATAGAGGATAGACACAAAAGGCTGGAGTAACTCAGTGGGACAGGCAGCATCTCTGGAGAGAAGGAATGGGTGACGTTTCAGGTCAAGACCCTACTTTAGACAAGAAGAGTCTCGAGGAGGAGCGTGGAAGTTGTCTATGGGAACGGATCCGGCAGCCCCAGCCTGGCTGGAGTTCCAGAGCCCTGGCTGCAGGTGGAAAATTCAACTCGCCGATTGGCTTGAGGTCGAGAATGGCCTTCGGACTGGCCTTTTGGGGGGGGGGGGGGGACGGGACTTCCCGAGGAGGAGGAGGAGGAGGAGGAGGAGGGGGGGAAGCGCGGACCACCACTTGTACATGACCTCTTTTGGCCGCACTTTGAATATGTTAGTTGGGGGAGAAAACCTCCTCAAAATAAAGTTCCCACAGAAATACATCTTCTTGCTTCAAGATGGCATTCAAGCTACAATCCTAACCAATGGGTTCACAACAGAGAATATGTTCTCTTATCAAACAAGTCATCAGAGGTGGCTACATACACCTCTTGTCAAGGCATTTCCTTCTGCAGCAAATGAAGCATCACTTGCTTCAAAACATGCATGGCAATTTCAGGAACATAATCAGAAGAAAATACACTTAAATTGGCAAAAGATTTTCATTATAAAAAAAAAAAATAGGAGCAGCTCTTCCTCATCAACTGAACACCCTTTACTTACGAATCTGAGTACCACCTCACAACCAAACAATGTACACATGTAGCCACCATGTAACAAATTACACAGCCCCAGAATGGAAGTTGCGATGAAAACGCACAAGTGTGCTTCACATATAAACATGCCCAACCAAATTCAAAATGATGCAAAATGCCTTCGAAATGTTGCTGTGTTTCATCCCAGAGAGAATTTAAATGAATTTCAACTGATCTTCTGGACGGTTATGTTAATAGAACGAGATGAGTTAACATGAGCGACGTTCTTGGAACATAATTACCTGCATAAACCTGCAGGGTCAGGTGGTGGCATTATACCAGGAATTCTATTTAATTTCTTTTGCAAAACATTTCAGCTCAAACATAGATATCCATGCATCCTCTATGAGGAATCAATATGCAAAATAAACAGTGACAAGTATGGATCAATGACTTGCTAGCAATATTCCTTTGAACATGCCACCACTGAACTGCAGAAATAGCTAAATCACCACATTACTTCATTTCAACTCGGTGCTACACAGATAACACTCACCTCCTGCTCCTGCTGGAATATGACGACTCTACCCCCCTTGTCCCCAGTTGCCAGTAGTTCTCCAGAGTGGTTGAATTCTACTGTGGAAATAACATCAGCTGTAAAGATAAAGAATAATAAAACATTAGGACATTTCACTCACATAGTTGAACTTCAGGAGAATTAGCTGATGTACACAACACCTCAACTACGCTTGAAGCAGAGTTTTGAGCCAAGTAACCAGACAAGGAACAATTTATCAGATGAGGCTACATGTACCACATGTCAAGCTCATGAGGATACGATGAAGGAGTTCTGCATGCACACACACTTGAAACACTGGTCTTAAGGGCCCGTCCCACTGTAGGAGGTAATTCAAGAGCTCTCCCGAGTTTTAAAAAAAATCAAACTCGTGGTAAGCACGTAGAATGTACGTAGCTGGTACGTCGGAGCTCGGAACGTCTCTTAGCGGCTCGTAACGTTAACAGCAGGTACTTGGGAAACGCGGTAAGCTCGTGAAGATTTTTCAACATGTTGAAAAATGTCCACTAGAGCCCCGAGTACCTACGAGCGGCTATTACCGTAATTCTCCGAGTTCGAATCAGGGGAATTAGCTCGTACAGTGGGCCAGCCCCTTTAAGCTCTATATCCAAATCTCGAACCACAAAAATTTCGAATTGGACATGAGATAGTTACAATTTACAGGTGCCCAGATACTGCCTGGAATTCTCCATACATCTCAGTGCTGCTTTTTCCATCCCATTGAGACAGTTGCCCTGCAGGTGCCAGTACTACTGGGACAGCCATGTCACTGTATTGAAACACTGATCTGCAGAGTTACATAACCATAGCCACTGCTTCTACTCAAAAACTTAGAAGCAGCATGCTCCAATAATTCTGGACTTGTTTGCATACAAATGCATACACACACGCCCTAAACTTGGTTTGAAATTTTTCTCCTGCCATTTATTGCCAACTATTAGATGTGTTAAAGGTCTTTAAATTCACCTAGCATTCATGAGTAAAACACGTCAGTCTGGATTCTGCTCCGCTCTCAATCATGCTACTGAAGAAATGCCTGGACGGTGAGATGTCACCTTCAGGTTCAGGTTGCATCTAAAGCTGGGGAACATAAAAGATACAAAAACAGTTGGGCGAATTCAGAAGAGCGTTCTTGAGCCAGAAACTGGTGATAGCGTGCAACTTGCTACCACCTGGGTAATTATTGCGGGCCGGTATCTCGGTCCCTGGCTGGCCAAGGCCGATCGTTCCGGTACCATTCCACTCCTCTCTGAAAGGGGATCACCTTTAAGCGAGGGGGTGAAAGAGAGCAGAGAGGCAGACCAGGTGTCACTAAAACCATAACTGGCACCTGGGATACAACGTTTGTGTGGTGCCGTCGACTCAATGCAAACTGCAACTTCTCAGAGTGCTTGTTTCCAGCTTGGCTCAGTGGTAGTACTCTGTGCCAGAAGGTCATGCAATCATTCGAGGAACTTCTGTAATCTAGATAACCCAAGTCCCTGTCTGCTTTCTCTCATTTTGGAATAAAGAAGATTTCAGTGAACTATTTCAAGAAATGTAAAGTTCACTGTGGGTTATATTTATTCCTCAACTATCAACTAAACAGGGGAGTTTAAGTTATAAATCTAATTTGTTGTGGGACTAGGTATACACAGTAGACACGTATCTCCATACTACAACAGTAAGTACACATTTCAAAAGTTCACAATTAACCTGGAAACACTTTGCAAATGAAGGTCTTCCAAGAGGCACCATGTAGTCAAGTTCCCTTTCCTCCTTTCTCAGCTTTACCAATAGGGCTAGCCAAATTCAATTGACACCAGCAGAGAAACACAATTTACTAGCATCTGTAATCCACACCATAGATCACACGTCTCAAAAAACTTCACCATGCTCACATTATTACCCAAAGTATAATGAAGCAAACTCAAATCATACAGGTACTGCTCAGCATCAGAATCTCAGGTAAATATTCCCAGCCCACATGTAATTAGTTTAAAACCTCAACCAGCTGCATTCTGCAAGTTTAATAATCTGGTCTTGAATCATTTTATTTTAAAATAGTTTTGGATGTGGTAACTCATTGCACACCCACGTTTCTCCCACACCCTCACCCCAGAGTACTCTGTGTACATATCTCTAGTGCTGCTGCAAGTAAGAATTTTATTGTTCTGTTTCGAGACATATGACAATAAAGCACTTTTGACGACTCTTGACCCCCCCCCCCCCCCATAAACCAATTGAATGTCCATTTGACAATATGAATTATATCAATAGGAATTCCCAGCAAAATACTACAATTAGCCATCAAATTACAGAGTTCCAAGGCCAAGACACACACACAACCCATCTAATATCCAAGGCTGGAACGGAAATAGAAAACAAATAACTTTGGTTTGCTCGATTTGTTGAACAAAAGACAAACAAGGGGGAGTCTGTAGAATTTATCTCTCACTATTCACAGCAAAAATTAGGGCCATTAGGCACCTCATTGTGGCTTCTATAAAACATAATTTAACATCTCTAATGTTCTGATGAATCGTTTACTACAATCATACTTCAAACGACATATTTTTGCAGAGACATCACATTCCTAGTTGCTTTGCATACTACATCCTCAAGGGCCTGTCCCACTTACGCGATTTTTTCGGCGACTTGCCGGCACCCGTCATAGTTGCAGCAGGTTACCGAAAATTTTCAACATGTTGAAAATCCAGCGGCGACCAGAAAAAGGTACGATTCTTTGGGCGACTACTCACCACCAAACAGGTGTCATCCCGGGACATGTCAAGTACAAATCGCGTTAGTGGGACAGGCCCTTCACTATATTGAAGTCAGGACTTTAAGAACAAGAAGTTCGTGCAACTTTGAAATCAATTGTTTTGTCTCTTTTCAAATCTGAAAGGTTTTAAAATGAAGGCATCAGGTGAATATATATATTCCTCCCCACTCAACTCTCCTGCATTTAATAACTGGTCAAAGCTTCAGCCAGGTTGCTAAATTTAATGTGCTTCCTCACAATACAGGATTCAGGAACGAGAGACTATTACAATTCAAAAATGACATATGCAAAGCTGTATCAATGCAACTACATCACAAAGTACAACAAAGCTCTTCACAAGCCAGCCCCTGGTCCAAAATTTACAAATAAATCAAACATAGGTGGCAGAACGGTGTATTGCAGAAAGATTTCATTAGGACATTGACATGTTAGACGAAGGAGCAAGAAAGTGAGAGAATTGGGGGGAAATGTGTGACCATTCAATTCCGTAGAAAGAGTAAAAGTGGGAGCAATTGTTAAGTATGAGAGACTGAAAGATATTGGTGTGCAGAGGGACCTAGCTATCCTTGTATATTAATTACCAACAGTTATAAGCAGGTACTGCAAGTCATTAGTAAGTCAAAGACTGATTAACTCCAGCATTTTGTGTCTATCTTCGGTGTAAACCAGCACCTTTAGTCCTCTAACCAGTCTGAAGGGTCTCGACCCGAAACGTCACCCATTCGTTCTCTCCAGAGATGCTGCCTGCCCTGCTGAGTTACTTGAGCTTTTTGCGTCAATCTTCAGTTTAAACCAGCATTTGCAGTTCCTTCCTACACATCTTCAGTTCCTTACTACACAAAGAGTATATTGACCTTCATTGCATGATCAGTTCACACTAAGAAACGGCATCTTGCTGCAATTATAGAAGTCCCCGGGCGAGACTTATAATTTTGAACTGGTCTGTTTTCCCTACCCAAGGATCTCCTTCTGTAAGAAGGAGCTCAGCAAAGGTTAACCAGATTAATTCCCGAGAAGGCAGGTTTGCTATACGAAGAGAGATTAAACAGACTGGGCCTAAAGCCTCAATCTTGGATAAGAGGTGATCTCATTAAAACATAAACTTCTTAAAGGGCTTGAGAGTGTTGATGTTTCCTTTAGCTAGGTTATCTAGCAGCAGTGGGTCACAGTCTCAAAATAAAGTGTTGGCCATTCAGGGCAGGTGAGAAGAAATGTCTTGAATCTTTGAATTTCTCTAGCCACAAGGAATGTGGAGGCTCAGCAGCCGAGTTTGACAGATATTAGGATATTAAACGAGATACGAGGCTAAGCACATGATAGCGGCATAAAAGGAAAACATCAGCTGTGATTTGATTGAATAGTGGAGTAGCATGAAGGGCCCCATGGCCTACACCTACTTTTAAATCTGTTCATAAACAGAGCAAGCCTTTATTTACACATCATTGTACACATTTGCTTTGTAATATTCCTAATTACCATTATCAGCTCTGAGAAGATTCCACCAAATGAAAATTGTACTTCAACATTACCACAAAAATTTAGATCTTCAAATTACAAACTACATCTTAAAACAAGATTGAGTCTGACCAAAGTTATTTTTATTGGCTTACTGTTTGAGAGGGAACTGCGGAAAATCAAAGGTAGACAAAAATGCTGGAGAAACTCAGCAGGTGAGGCAGCATCTATTGGCTTACTCATCACTTGATTTTCATTTCTCAAGACAAGGTTAATCCTGCACGCTTACAAATTTTAATCTACGTAAAAATTCTAGCCATACACAGTCGATCACAATCCAATCAATCAATCAATCAGATTTATTCATCACATACACAATAAAGTGCAGTGAAATTAACTTGCCAGCAGCGGTACAATCAAAAAGAACACACAATTCACAATAACAATTTAACACAAACATCCACCACAGCATTCTTCACTGTGGTGGAAGGCACAAAGTACAGTCAGTCCTCCTCCATTGTCCCCCCGTGGTCGGGCCCATAAACCTTCGCAGTCGCTGCTGCGGACGGCCAGATGGCAGGCCCTCTTCTGGAAGGTAAGTCGCGAATCGGTGCTTCCCTACCGGAGACCACGGCTTCAAGATGACGTAGGCCGCAGGCCGGCGGTCGGAGCTCTTCTCCAGGGATCCCCGGCGAGGGATCCCGCTCCGGATGGTAAGTCCTCGCCGCGCCTGCGGCCAGAAGCTCCGCAGACCGTGGCTTCAAGATGTTTTTTATTTTTTTTATTTTTTAGAAGTACGGTAGATTACAGTAATGTACAACACGTATATATTAATACATTTTTTGTACCGCTTCACTTTTTTAAACTTTAAGAAAGAAAAAGAAAGAAGTAAGAAAAGTGAAGAAAGTGCGCAAAGGTTGTGAAGTGCAAAAGAGTGTTGGGAAAAGAAAGCCCCTTAGAAAAGAGGTTAGAGAAGGAAGTAAAGTTAGAAAATAGACCCTAGAAAAAAAAGAGAAAGAAAGAAGGAACAATCGCTCTATTATGACTCTTATACCATACTTCATAGAGAAGGAACTACCAACCAAGTCTATTTTTATTTTACCTCCCATTACCAGGTCCAGATACCTTTTATTTATTTATTTGTTTTTCTAAATTACTATTGCACCTCATGCTTGTAATAGGTCCAAAAACGTAGACCACGTCTTTTGAAATTGATCTGCTTTGCCTACTAGGAGGAATCTCATCTCTTCCAGATGTAATGTTTCCAACATATTTGATGTCCACATTTTTATTGTTGGTGTGGGCGCATTTTTCCAGAATTTAAGTATAAGCTTTTTTCCCATTATTAGCCCATAATTGAGTAAATTCTTCTGATACACGTTTAATTCAGGAATACCTTCCGATATTCCAAAAATAATCCATTCTGGTTTTGGTACCAGTTTTATTTTGATTAATTTTGAAAAAATATCAAATATTTCAAACCAGAATTTTTGGATTTTTGTACAAAAAACAAAAGAATGTGCTATGGTAGCTTCTTGACATATACATTTATCACAGATTGGTGAGACGTTAGGAAAGATTTTATTTAGTTTGGTTTTTGAATAATATAATCTATGTAATGTTTTAAATTGGATAAGCGTATGTCGTACGTTGATCGAGCATTTATGCACCTGTAATAAATGATTATCCCAACTCTCTTTTGAAATTTTTATACCTAGATCTTGTTCCCAATCTCTTCTAATTCCATCTGTTGTGGGTATTTCTATATTTAAGATGATATTATATAAGTATGATATTAAATTAGCTGATTCCGCCTTTGTCTTCATTGCTTCATCTAGTAAGTCGGAAGGCATATTATAATAATCTTTTGTGTGTGTTTTCAAATAGTCACAGATTTGTATATATTTAAAATATTGATTATTTTTCAAATTATATTTCAGTTGTAGTTGTTGGAATGATAGTAATTTTTCTAATTCATACAGATCTTCGAGCGTTTTAATTCCCATTCTTTCCCATTGTATAAATGCTTTATCTATGATTGAAGGTTTAAACGATGGGTTATTGACTATTGGTATTAAGAGAGATAGGTTTCTTAATTTTAGATTCTGTTTTATTTGCTTCCATGTTCTAATAGTGCTATATATAATTGGATTTTTATTATAATTTTTATTATTCAAGTTTATTGGAGAGAGAATAATCGCTCCTATATTATTCGGGGAGCAATCCCCTTTTTCCATTATAATCCAGTCCACCTGCTGGGCAGAATTGTCCAGCAGGTGAATCATATTTTTAATATTTACTGCCCAGTTATAATACATAAAGTTAGGGAGCGCTAGACCCCCCAACTCTTTTCGTTTGTTAAGGTGTGTTCTTTGTATTCTGTGGGATTTGTAATCCCATATAAAATTTGTAATGTCTGAGTCCAGTTTTTTGAAAAACTTTTTTGGGAGATATATAGGTATTGATTGAAATAGGTAAAGGATTTGTGGTAAGAAAATCATTTTTATAGCATTTATCCTACCTATTAAGGACATCGGAAGTGTTTTCCAAAATTTAATCAGATTATTTAATTTCTTAAGTAGGGGATTATAATTAGCTTTAAACATATCATGGTAATTTCTAGTAATCTCAATTCCTAAATATTTGAATTTTTCCATAGCTATTTTAAAAGGGAATTTCCTGAGATGTGTTGAATCTTTTGGTTTAATCGACATAATTTCACTTTTGTTCCAATTTATTCTATATCCTGAAAAGGATCCAAAGTCCTCAATTAAGTTTAATATATTTGGTATACTAATTTGTGGTTTTGTGATGTACAGTAGTACATCATCAGCATATAGGGATAGTTTGTTGTTTGAATATTTTGTGTTATAACCGTAAATATTCGAGTGTGTTCTTATTTTTTCAGCAAGGGGTTCAATTACCAAAGCAAATAACAGCGGTGATAGTGAACATCCTTGTCTGTTGCCCCTAGATAATTCGAATTTTGAAGATAATATATTATTAGTTAGTATTCTAGCCGTAGGTTTGTTATATAGTAGTTTTATCCATGCAATAAAGTTTTCTCCCAATTGGAATTTTTGCAATACTTTGATCATATAGTCCCATTCTACTTGATCAAACGCTTTTTCTGCGTCCAGTGAGATGATAGCTAACTCTTGGTCATAAGATTTATGTGAATGCATTATGTTAAGCAAACGTCTCAAATTATTAAATGAGTGTCTCTTAGGTATAAATCCTGTTTGATCCTCATGTATTAGTCTACTAACATACTTGCTTAATCTATTGGCTAATGTTTTTGCTATTATTTTCTGATCCGTATTTAACAAAGCAATAGCTCTATATGATCCTGGTTCTTCTATATTTTTATCTTTTTTAAGTATTAATATGATCGTTGATTCCGCTAGTGTTTCAGGTAGGTTTTGCTCTTTATAAGCATATGTATACATTTTTTGTAATCGTGGAGTAACTATATCATAAAAAGATTTATAAAATTCATTACTGAATCCGTCTGGTCCTGGTGTTTTTCCATTTTTTAGTGTTTTTATTGTTTCTTCTATCTCCTTAGAAGTAATTTGTGCTCCCAGTTCCTCTTGTTCCCTGCGTTCTAATTGTGGTAGATTACAATTATCTAAAAATTCTGAGATTTTATTATTGTCTATTGACGTTTTAGATGTGTATAGATTCTGGTAAAATTGAGCAAATCTTTTATTAATATCCTTGGGTAGTGTTAATACTTCCCCTCTATCTGATTTAATCTTTAATATTGCATTCTCTTTTTCCCGTTTTTTAAGTTGTCGTGCTAGAAGTTTGTGGGGTTTGTCCCCGAATTCGAAGTGTTCTTGTTTTGTGATTTGAAATAATGTTATAACTTTCTCTGACAGTAATTTATTTAACTGAAATTTCAGTAGTAGTATTTTATTATGTTTATCCATAGTTGGGTCTTTAGCATTATCTATATCTAACTGTTTTATTTGATCTTCTAAGTGTCTTTGTTCATTCTTATTCTTTTTATTTTGATAAGCTTGAAATGAAATAATGACTCCTCTTATAAATGCTTTGAAGGATTCCCATAATAACGTGGGGGATATCTCTGGTGTATCATTTAACTCAAAAAATAGATCCATCTGTTTTTTTAGATAGATACTCCCTTGAGGGTCTTTTAAAATTTGTGAGTTAAACCTCCAGAACGGTTTATTCATAGACATTCCTTCTAGTTTTAGAACAAAAGTTAACGGAGAATGATCTGAGATCGCATTAATATGATATTTAGGATTCAAAGATTGCGAGATTAATTTTGTATCCACTAGAAAATAGTCTATCCGTGAATATGTTTTATGCACCATTGAATAAAACGAGTAATCCCTTCCCGTCGGGTTTGCAATCCTCCATACATCTGTTATATTTGTGTTTTCCATATATGTGTGTAAGAGTTCACTGGTTTTAGATTTCGTCTGACCTTTTTGTTTTTGCATCGATTTATCTAAATAAGGATCTAAAACACAATTAAAATCTCCTCCGATTATAACATTTTGATAATTAGATTCTGCAATTATATTCAGAATTTTATTAAAAAATTGAGGGTTATCAAAGTTGGGCGCATATATGTTTACCAGCGTGATTGGCATATTATTGATCTCCCCTGCTACTATAAGATATCTCCCTTCCTTATCTAAAATAGTGTTCTTTGATTTAAATGGAATTCCTTTACGAATAATAATTGCAGTACCTCTAGATTTAGAGGTAAATGAAGAGTGAAATGTTTGGCCTATCCAGTTCGCCCTCAGTCTTGTCTGATCTTGCTGTTTAAGATGTGTTTCCTGTAGAAACGCTATGTCCGTGTTGTATGATTTCAACTGAGCTAGTATCTTGCCCCTTTTAATAGGTTCATTAATCCCCCTTATATTCCAACTACATAATGTGATTCCTCCTATTTTCTTTTGATTGTCGTCATGCATTTTTACCAATTTTAATGACCTTAATTATTGTGGTGCGTTCATACCTCCGGACTCTGGTTATTTTGGGAGTATTTCTATTATAGACTTCCTTGGTAGTTCTCCTGCGCGATTGTCCTTGAAGAAAAAACACACAGATGTGACATATTGTGATTAAAAAAAAAAATATATATATATAAATCAAATAAATTTACGGTGTCTAAAATTTCAACACCGTAGTGAGTGGCCCACTCGTCTGTGGGGTACGACATCCATAACGCTTCCGGCGTAGTTGGTATAAAGTTAGCCCCGCTGTATTTCTTACCCAAAATCTATGGGGTCATTACCGTTTCCAATTCAGTTCTATTTCACCCAGTTACAATTTATATATATGTCAAATGTATTCGATTCCATATCCTACTCACTCTTTATCTCTTAACTATTTTAAAATGAATTTAGTATTGTTAAAGTGAGCGGTTTACTGAGTGGATTAACCGGAGTCAGGTTCCTGGAATTGTGCCAGGTGCCTGATCTCTTCTCCTCTCCACGAGCTGCGAACATAGGTGATAACTGCTGTCTGCGTTATGACGCAGGCACCACAGTTTTATCAGTTTCAAATATTATTTCTATATTAGTATTGTTAATTATTAATTATGATTAATTCTCAGCATTTTGTAAAACTATATAAGCCGTATATATTTTTCATATCAACCTCGAGTGTATATTATCTCTTAACTATTTTAAATTGATTTTAATATTGTTAAAAATGAGCTGTTCGCTGGAAGGGTTAACGGGAGTCTGGCTCCTGGAGTTATGCCAGGTACCCGGTCTCCCCCTCCCTCCACTCTCGAGCTGCATAGCACTTGCTGTTATCTGCTAAACAGAGCAGACTGCACATTTTTTATCTATTTCAATTGCTATTTCTATATTAGTATTGTTAATTGTTAATTATTATTAGTTCTCAGTTTTTTCAGTTTTTTATAAACAATATAAGCCATGTGATGTTTTTCACTCTCAGCCCAGCAGTTCGTCCCGTTATCAGGTTTTCCTCGTTTGAGCACGTAGTGTCCTTGAATTACATAGCACAATGTTCCAGCGAAGATAATAATGTCTAGCCACGTCTCACTAAGAATCTGTTGCTTGAAGTCAAATAAAAAATAAAAAATCAGTGTTCAGTTAATTCACTTTCCTTGTAATATTCTTGTTGGAAGAATAAGCAAGTTCATTTGTTCATGTCGTCTTGGTTTTCAGTCTCCAGTTGATGCAGCCTTAGTCGCGATTTCTTGAGCGTATTTGAGAGATTCATCCGAATTAGTGAATGTTTTTGACACTCCCTCAAAGGTGATACGCATTCTAGCCGGGTAAAACACTCCACACAAAACTCCCTTAACACCATAAAGAACTTCTCTGGTCTGTGAGAACTTTCTTCTCTTTTGCTCAATCTCATAAGGGTAGTCCCGTAGGAGTTTAATAGTATCACCTCTGTACATCATCTTCTCTCCGTGGTTGATTTTTTTCATCAGCGCTTCCATTGTTGAGATATCCCGAAGTTTAATTATGATCTGTCGTGGGTAGGCACGTTCTCCTTGAGATCTTGATTTAAATCTGGGGAGTCGATGTGCTACTTCAATTACAGGTACTTCTGGTAGCTTCAGTACGTGTTTAATTAGGTTGGCAGCGAACTCACAAACATTGTCCCCCTCAGCTCCCTCTTTTACACCACGTATTCTTATATTTTGACGTCTTGAGCGAGCTTCTAGGTCAACACATTTATTCGAAACCTTTGTGACTTGGTTCTTGAGACTATCTATTTCTGACTTCATAGTCTGCATCTCTCCAGCCATCACTTCCACAGCAGCTTCCAAATCTTTCACTGCAGATGCATTTGCAGCCACAGTTTCGTGCACAGCCTCAAACATCTTTGTGGTCTCTTCTACCACCTTTTCAATTTTTATCGATAGTCCTTTTTCCACACCTTCAATTCTTTTTTGGAGAGCCTCAATACCCTCAAGTATTTTATCATTACCGGCTATCAATTTACTGTTCCCAGCTTCCATATCCTTTTTGATATCTCTTACCGAGTTTCTTAAGTCCTCCATTTCGGTTTTCTCTTTTGCAGATCGAGTAGCCATTGCAGAGACCTCTCCAGAGGTCAGTTCTGAAGTTTCTTGCTGTTCCAGAGTCTTCAGCAGATGTTTTGAGATTTTCCTCTGTGGGCTCTGACCTGGAGATGTACTTTTCATTTAAAATGACTTTCCCTCCGTTAAAATCGCGGCGCTTACTGATGACGTCATCAGCACCGCGACATGAAGCTCCGGTAAGTTTTTAAAAACGGTCCCGACCTCCAGACCCGATTTTAACGCGAAAAATCGCGATTTTTTCAGCGGAGCTAAAAAGTTTGCGACTGCTAGCAGAGCATGTCGCAACCGCTTCAAGATGTTGATGGCCGCGGGCCGAAGCTCTTCTTCTCCGGGGATCCCAGGCTCCAGACGCCGCGCCCGCGGCTAAATGCTCCGCAGAGCGCAGCTTCAGGCTGAACAGTCAATGTAATTTTCATTCAGCTGCGCAACTTTATTCGCCAACACATTCATCAAATCATCACTCCAATACGGTTTGCAGCTTCCATTCATACATTAATTCATGAAAAATAAATTTAGAGCACATTTCCCAAGATACAAACAACTTTGGAACATATGGACGATATACCTATCAAGCAAAAATAGACAGTCTGGTGAACAGCAAAATTATGTTGCATACGCAGAAGCCATAGCAATTCTTGAGATCAAGCAATATAGTTATTTTGAGAAAGTGTTTCAGAATTCTTATCCAGCAAGATATAAAGGCAAGAATTAAATTCAATAGCTACATATCTCACACACTGAAATGCTCTGACAGACCTCAACTCAGTGGGATTATGAAAGGCTTTCCAATTGTTCTCTCTGAAGGACAGCATGAACACTAACAAATTGGCCAATGTGAATGCGTTATCCTTACCAGTCAAACAGTTGGCCAACATTCACTCAAACTTGCAAAGGACAACTATCACAAGCAAAGTCATGCACAGTTCACTCAAAATGAAATCCAGCAGGAAACAGCTCTAGTCAAAGGACTTGAAGAGATGCAGGAGCTGGGAGGAGAATCCAAAAAGATAACCAAAACTGGCAAAAAGACAATTCCATGCTTTCTATTGAGAAACATTTATTTTCATATCACTCCTACTCAGAATCATTTTGTTCAACCAAAGAATACTGCTACGAGACTAAGAGGAACTATTGACCAGCACAGTGTGAGCCAAGTGCACCACACAAACCTGTCAATAACACACATCAGGGAAGCAGTTGTGATTATACAAGGCTTGTTCCATACTCATATTCCTACCTGTACACATCCCATGTTCCTTTGTCATTTAAAATAAGATTTTAATTAATGACACACTACTTTCACCAACACTTTGCCAGATTCCACTGGTCACTCGACACTTAATTTGGAATCAATTCAGAAGTGAATATTTGCATTGCATTCCATTCAGTCACATCGAGACGTGGGTTCAATCCTGACTACGGGTGCTGTCTGTAGGTAGTTTGTACGTTCTCTCTGTGACTGTGGGTTTTCTCTGGGGTGCATGGTTTCCTTCCATACTCCAAAGACGTACAGGTTTGTAAGCTAATTGATTTTGATAAAATTGTAAATTGTCCCTAGTGCATGGGATAGCGCTAGTGTACGGGGGTGATCGCTGGTCGGTGCTGATTCGGTGGACCGAAGGGCCTGCTTCCCCCCTGTATGTATAAAGTCTAATCTTCCAGTTTCCAGAAGTGTCATAAGCCACTGAAAACAAAACATGCATGGAATATCAGATAGCAATCTCTGGCAATTCTGTGAATATTATATGCAAAGCTTCCTCTAATTGTAGGGAATTAATACGTTCATTTATTCTGCTGGCAGCCTGGAATTGGATGCAGGTCTTCAAGCCCTGAACTACCATGCAAGTGTTGATTTAAATTTTTAAGCAATAACCGATTACTTCTGCCTGGTCTCTGTGTTACAATTCACTGCCAAAAAAAACATGCTGCGAGGACAAGGCTAAACTGCCTGCATGACTCAGTGATCTGATGTTATTCGTTTTGTCAGGCCCTTTCCTGTACAAAGATTATCGACAGCAAAAGGCCTCCAATTGAAAATCACAAAGGAAAAACCAAACTAGAGACGTGTTTTACAACCTAGATAAATTTACAGGCGGACACAGATAAAAATAGTTTGCAGAACAGAGTCCTAAGCTTTTACCACCCTTGGTGCAGAAGTATTAAAAGCACTCCTGAAAAGTCTGGCTTTTTGTTTTAAGATTTACCTCTTCCCAACCAGTGGATGAAGATTTCCATTACTAGTTTACCGTACTATCTTGAAAACCCTCATCACCGTTCACGCAGCCTCGGCAAGGCCACCATCATAATCATGGATTAGTCTCACCCCAGTCGGTCACTCCCTCTTCTTCCCTCGCCCATCAGGCAAGAGATAGAGAAGGATGAAACGTCACCTCCAGATTCAGGGGCATGTCCTTCCCAGCTGTTATCAGGCAACTGAATCATCCTATCAACAACGAGAGAGTGGTCCAGAGCTACTATCTACCTCACTGGAGACCCTTGGACTATCTTTAGTCGGACTTTACCTTGCACTGAACGTTATTCCCTTTACCATGTAACTGTACACTGTGGACGTAGAGTCTTTCCGCTGACTGGTTAGCACACAACTGCTTTTCACAGTACCTCGGTACACGTGACAATAAACTAAATTAATCTACCCTAGTTTGTGCAATCAATAACTTTTTGTTTCCTCTGTCGAAAAGGTCCCTCTGCTGCAATGTCAACGAAGACTGACAACGACAGCTGGTTATTTATAGCCGCTTAACTTGAGGCACTCCAGGCCACGTCACTACATTTACACAGAAGCACTTTCACAATTGCCATATCACATTTCAAATTTGCATTTACAATGCTGTTCACAGCTCAACATTACAACCAAGCTTCGATTATCTTTGTGTTAATTGGAATCCAGCAATCAGACATATGTATCCCACAAATCTTCCATCAAAGTAACAATCTGCAGTCAAGGAATAAGGTCACAATCATACTTTTTTTGAGGGTTTGTCATTGTTGAATAGCAGGAATGTCCAATCAGCTGATTGTCAAACCTACAATCGTAATCCCTGACCATTGAGTACTTAAGCGTCGATTAGGTTCACACCAAGTTCAAAACCTCATTACAGTGCAATACTTAGTTTGAGAAGCTTATCAGGCTACTAGCAGAGCAGATTGAATGGCTGCCACACAACAGCCACTTTCCAAATAAAACGTCACCATCATGCAAAGACTGATGATCCAATAAGAAACATTTACAAGCTTTATTCATGCCTACTCCCCTGTGAGATATGCATTTTGGAGAACTGCGGTCATCAGTCACATTCAACAGGCTCCTCCAATAAACCGCCAATTACTAAGCATCCAGATAGATAACAGAAGGCGCCAATATTTGCTCAGTGTGACTGCTAAACCAGAGGCAGGTTAAAACTATCCCCCTCGAAGTTTTTTGTTTAAACATAAAACTAGCATGTCTTATTCATTTTCCCTTTCCCATGAACACACCCACGCACATTTAAAAAAAATTAACTGTTCATTGAATCTGAGAAAAACTGTTTTACCCCCAAGTCCAGAAATAGAGTTTGAAGTAAAGGGTCTGTCCCACCTGGCCGTCATTTGCGCGTAATTTACGTGACATCATTTACGCGTCACGACGCACGTGATGCGCGCATGGTGCGTGGTGACATAGGCAGTGACGCGCGGTCGCGCGCGCCCCCACCAGGATTTTGGAATGTACAAAATCTTCGCACGCCATCTGCGGGACGCACAAATGACGGCCAAGTGGGACAGGCCCTTAAGGATCCTCAATTGTTGGTACTTCCAGCTGGTGATGAGTGTTGTGTGCACTAGATGGCTCAGTGTAATATTAACACTACAGACTGCATCGCTTGCCAATCATGTCCCCATTGCTCCTAAACGTGGAAATCTCACTTATTGCAAACACACAAAGGCAAATGACCTAAAACAGAATCCCTTTACATAGTACAATGTGTCATGCCAAAATGTTTAATATTTTTACAGAATTAGGAATTTTATAAATGTTGTAAAGCAAAGATCCTATAGCGAGCAAGATAGACCACTCGATGAAAAAAACATAGTACAGTCATGGGCAGATTTATGGGTAATTTTCGGCCCCATTTCCGTAACCGGCTTCCGTCTCCACACCCAAGATCCCATAGGATAATAGTGCGGAGACGGAAGCCGGTTACGGAAACATCCTCATAAAAATAAAAGTTATTTGGTAAAAATCTTCTCCTTATTTTCAGAACCATAATTTTTTTAACACAAACTGTTCCCCCGCAACGTTGATTACACTGCGAGTCGGGTTACTGAAATGGATGAAAAAAAGGCCCACGTTCTGCTCCGTTGCGTACTACACGTCAGCCCATTGCATTTAGAAGGAGTGGTCTATCTTGTTTGCTATAGGATCTTATGCAAATGTTATACAAGTGGTATCTAAAAATGACTAAGAATGGAGATAGACATAAAATGCTGGAATAACTCAATGGGTGACATCACCTATTCCTTCTCTCCGGTGATGCTGCCTGTCCCGTTGAGTTCCTCCAGCACTTTGTGTCTATCTTCCATGTAAACCAGCACCTGCAGTTCCTTTCAACACATTACTAACAATGGCGTCAGGCAGATTCCCAACCTTCCCTAGAACAGATCCCCACATCACATTACCATCAACTGTAGTCCCCACGTCTCCATTTCTCCCACATGGCCACCAACCCCAACCCCCGAGCACAACCCCAGATACCAAGCCAATGTCCCAAATTGTAAAGCTCCTCAATCCTCTTTCGCCAATATCAAAGCGTGTCCACCACCCTGACTAGTGGCCTTAAACCAGATTAATTCCTTGCACCCGATCTGCAGCCCAATATACAGGCAAATGTGTCCATAGGGATACCAAATTTTAGGAAAAGGTCCACCAGAAAATCCCAATTAAATACAAAATTCTCAGGTTGTACAGCATCTATGGAATGAGAAACAGAGGGACTTCTTCGTTAAAGATCCTTCATCGCACTGATTCAACTTATACCCCAGTCAGGGTGTTGGCATTTTGTTTAGCCCACATACATAAAGCCAAATGATTAGCAATGAGAAAACACAGCCTACATGTGATGGCAGAATAGAAAAGTGCAATGAGAAAATTGTCCTGAATATCAATTTTACTTTCATATCAACAACTTTGACGAAAAGTTATTTCAATCAAACATTTGGAACAGTATATACGGAGGCTCAATGACAGTGAAGCAAATACATCTTCTGTACTTTTGATGTGATAATGTTTCGAATCGCTCCCACCAGGACTAATTCATCTTACGGCTAAATAGTTCAAAATACCGTAGAAATTGATGTTGAGGAGAATCTAGGATTTGAATACTGGGCAGGTTTCACTATTTTAGTGTACACAGTTACCAATATTCAAACCCACACAGCAATTGACATCATTAGTTAAACACGAGTTGTCACTGAAGATATTAATAACTTAAATCCCAAGAGAGGGCAGGATTTTTCTTTTCAACCTTCTTGAAATAATATTTGAAATATTCTGTGATGAAAGCGATGAAATATATTCCTCCTCTCTTCCCCACCCCCTACCCCATTCTCCAATTCAAATGAAAGGCTTGGATTCCCAAAGTCAATGTGTATCTCTGTGCAGCCCAGGGGAAAATACGATGAAAACAAAGTGCACGTCATCCATTCACCTAAATATTGATTAAGTGATGCGTTTGTAACAAGTCATGCGTCTCTTCACTTTTCATAAGCCCTGGACGACAACTCAGGGTAGCAGTTTGCCTCATTCACAGGACAGTCCACTGACAACCAGCCACACTAATAAGGTCATAGGGAATAGGAGTAGAATTGGGCCATTCAGCCCATGAAGTCTACTCGGCCATTCTATCTCTCCCTCCTAACCCCATTCTCCTGCCTCATCCCAATAATCTCTGACACCTGTACCAATCAAGAATCTATCTATCTCTGCCTTTAAAATATCCACTGACTTGGTCTCCACAGCCTTCTGTGGCAAAGAATTCCATAGATTCACCACCGTCTGACTAAAGACATTTCTCCTCATCTCCTTTCTAAAAGAACGTCCTTTAGTTCTGAGGCTTTGACCTCTAGTCCTAGACTCCCAATAATCAGTGCAAGACTGTTCATTCAGCTAACTAACAAAACATGTTGAGTGGCAGTTTGCTTGCAACAGAAGACATGCACAATAGATGTTACATTGTCAAAATAAAACCCACATCTTAACAAAAAAAATGAACATCCCATACCTTGGTTATAGGGTGAAGTGGACATCAGCGCATTTAGGCCAGAGAATGATGATTTAATTGAATAGAAGAAATGACAGTGAAAGCATTTCATCTTCTGCAGTATACTGATATGCTGCCGGAGTTTCATTTATTTACACCACAGCCCAAAACAAGAAAGGAGTAAACCCTTCTATCTATTTATACTGTTTCAATTAATAACGGAAATTGTAGACTCTTGTCCTGCAATGGGAGAACGTGTGGCCTAAATGCATACAAAACAACCTCTGTCCCTCTTTTCATCTCCTGCCTAGTTTGCTTTTTCTTTAAAAAACTGCAACCCTTTGACTGGAGGAGCCTTTTGGAAGAGGGGGGGGGGGGGAGGAAATCAGCTAACCGCACTGTAAAGAATTATCTGTAAAATGCGGAATTCAGCTGCCTGTATCTGCAGCACCAGTATTCAAACCCGATGCTGTTTAACTCTGACATTGAGCTCCTTCCCTAGATACAGCAGCAATCCAAAATTAAAAGAGACAACGGCTTCCTGCAAAAAGTCGATGGTTTTCCCCATCCCTAGAAGTGCCAGCCTTTATGGCATTAAACACTGAAAGAGCATAATCCTGCTGTGCTTACCAAGGTCAAAGTGACGTCAGCTCTATTCTCAGACCTCAGCCATTCCCTGCATTTCCTTAGCATCCTCACCTGCACTATAAAGTTCAATATAATTGAAGGAACATATTGCAGTTAAGCCAAATAGGATGGTACACCTCTGTAATGTACCCTAATCATTAATGAACAAATCTTAGACCTTTTTTGCCCTTGTCACCTTTCAAGTGATAAAACATGAAAACATATGATTAGCTTTAAACGGGTCAAACTATCAAAGTCAATTTAAGATTCAAATAAGCTTTGAAACATTTGACTATTTCATTAGCAGGGCTGCATCTTGCTGAATGCATTTCTAACATTTGGGAACTTAAGGCTCCAGTGAATCAGGCTCCTTTTCGAAACCATTTCCAGGCCTTGCAAATTAAGTAATTCTATTTGCTCAGTTACTTCAACAACAGAATCAGTACTACAATGTGTATTTGATTTTCTGATGTAAACGGAGCTGTGTCAGCAAACTAAAGTACTACAAGAACACACTTCACAGACAGCAATTTTGCTTCCTGACACCCATATGCAAAAAAAGAAACAAACTCCTGGTTGATCGCATGTTCTAGTAACAGAATTAGGCCATTCGGCTCATCAAGTCTACTCCGCCATTCAATGATGGCTGATCTATCTTTCCCCTCTCAACCCCATTCTCCTGCCTTCACCCCATAACACCCGACACCCTTACAAATCAAGAATCTGTCAATCTCCGCCTTAAAAATATCCATTGACGGTCTCCACAGCTATCTGTGGCGGTGAATTCCACAGATTCACCTTTTATTCTGGTCCTAGACTCTCCCACCAGTGGAAACATCCTCTCCACATTCACTCTATCCAGACCTTTTGTATAGCGTGTTTTACCTCAAGATGCTCTACAGCCAATGAAATACTTCCAGAATGCTTTCAATGTTACAGTGAAGGAACTTTGAAGAGCAATTTCTGTCAACAACGGTGAAGTAATGATACATTTCAGTGTTATTAAATTTAATGTGTAGGAAGGACCTGCAGATGCTGTTTTAAATCGAAGATAGACAAAATGCTGGAGTAACTCAGCAGGACAGGCAACATCTCCGGAGAGAAGGAATGGGTGACGTTTCGGGTCAAGACCCTTCTTCAGACAAAATTAAACAATCTTCATTAAATGTAATGACTGCTTGAATTATGAAACAAATAAAAATGGCAATAATATTCAGACTCAATATGTGGAGAGAGAAACAGTTGGCATTTCATCAATGACTTCTCTTCAGCAATGGAAAAAGTAGACATGCAATTTTTTTCCAGAGGCACTAAAGGTCAATCCAATAAGTTAACCGTTTCTCATCCCACAGACATTGCCTCGCCTAGAGAGCATCTCCAGAATGTTTTGCTTTTACAACAACGGACAGTGCATCAAAATTAGAGATGATTCACAAGTTACCGCAATCAAAGATAACTCTCAAATTCAAAATTCCTCATTTCTAACCGCTAGAATAATCCAGGTAAGGAGTTACAAATATACATTCAACTTGGTCTACAATACAAGTGTAACACTGCCAAAAAACTAAACCAGGGCATCTAGGACACAGGTTTACAGTGAGGGGCAAAAAATTCAATAGGTACCTGAAGGGTAACTTTTTCTTTTACACGAAGGGTGGAGGGCGTATGGAATGAGTTGGCAGAGGAGGTAGTTAAGGGTTTCTGGGAGATGAAGAGACATTTGAACAGGTACATGGATAGGATAGGTTCAGAGGGATATGAACCAAGTGCGGGCAGGTGGGACTAGAGCAGATAGGGCATATTGGTCAGCAAGTTGGGCCAAAGGGGCTTGTTTCCACACTGTATGACTATGATAAAACAAGTATTAATAACATAGCACATCAGCGCCTCTACTTCCTGAGAAGACTAAGGAGAGTTGGTATGTCAAAGAAGACTCTCTCGAACTTCTACAGGTGCACAGTAAAGAGCATGCTGACTGGTTGCATCGTGGCTTGGTTCAGAAACCTGAGCGTCCAGGAACGGAAAAGGCTGCAGAAAGTTGTAACCACTGCCCAGTCCATCATCGGCTCTGACCTCCCCACCATCGAAGGGATCTATCGCAGTGGCTGCCTCAAAAAGGCTGCCAACATCATCAAGGACCCACACCATCCTGGCCACACACTCATCTCTCCGCTGCCATTGGGCAGAAGGTACAGGAGCCTGAAATCTGTTACATCCAGGTTCAGGAACAGCTTCTTTTCCACAGACATCAGGCTATTAAACTCGCCAACAAACACTCTGAACTGTAACAGCCGATTGCACTTTATCTGCTTATTTATGTGTATATTGAATTGAACTGTTCTGTATTTTTGCTTACAATATTCTGTTGCGCTGCAGCAAGCAAGGATTTCATCATCCTATCTGGGACACATGACAATAAACTCTCATGACTTGACTATCTTTTTATTATTTAATGCAGAAATTAGGGGGGGGGGGGGTCATATGGTTACTTCTGAACAAAACATACATTGAAATCCCATGTTCTTTCAGATGGACATAAAACTCAGCCAACATTAACCACATTTCTATCACAGGTCCACTGAAAGTGAATTCAGTTGCAGAACAGAAATGATGAAAAACTTCAATGTTAAGCCAACAAGCCAGAGGAGAAGGGTCTCAACCCGAAACGGAGTCTGAAGGGTCTCAACCCAAAATGTCACCCATTCCTTCTATCCAGAGATGCTGCCTGCCTCAGAGTTATTGCAGCATTTTGTGTATAAGCAGATTGTCCTACAGCAACCTTCTTCAAAAGTTCTGACTGAACAAGGATCATGATAGGAAACCGGTTGTAGCTAATTTTTTTCCCCTATTCCAATCCAAAGAATTGGACAGAGATCAGCTTGCCTCCCAGGACTGAACATAGGGGCATCACATTTTTATTAGCATATTTTTATTTTTATTAGCATATTACCATTCCAGGCCACCCACATCAGCATTATTGCCTTAAAAATCATTGTAGCTCATATCTTTTGGAGCAGACTAATAAAGGTTACTTTCTTGTAGCAAAGTTTGATTTGCAACTAAATTATGAATGTTCAAATTATTATTAGTCATGGCATTAGTGGGGGTTTTTTAAACAGTGTTAATGAAGGGTGTTAGACCCAACATATTCTTCATACTTTCTTTCTAGGGATATGTAGTTTGCTAAGAAAGGTGACTTTACTTTGAAAGTAATTCCATTCTGCCAAATACTTTAAGATGAGAATGTTATTGCAGTTGTTTCTTTCCACTATATAGTACCAGGGACAATGTAGTAGCAGTTTTCTTTTACTACAGATATGTGCAGTGTTAATAGATGCAACAACAAACTTTCAAAGGGCAACGACATGAAGGTGGGTTGCTATCAAGTATAAAGATTTGAAATCCTTTAAATGGACATAAATTCCAGGTACCAATCACTTAATTCCCTCCCTGATAATGAAATGTCTTGCCTACACATATTCCAAAAATGTCCCTTATCCCACAGTGTTTCTCCAGAAGAAAGATCTACAATTAGAGATCATTCTCATATAGGGAAAATAATCTTCTTCAGGCAGTGATAACACATGCGTCACTGGTACACTATGAATGTTTGCATCCAATATATTCATCTAGTCTCAGAATGCTCTAGAGCACCCACTTCTTTATTTATAGACAAATGCAGTAACTATTTTGATCCAATCAGGATCACAAACTGGAAATTGCCTAGTTAAATTCCTGGATTTCAAAGAAGAATGCTTGAAAGGCACACCATTCTGCTGTTTTTTCAAAACACACCACAAGATCTTTTACATCCCACTCACAATGCAGATGGCACGTTACTTAATGCCCCATCTGCAAGACAATACAGCATGCCAAGTCAATAATGACAATACAGCACTTGCTTTACATCAGTCATTTTATTACATTTGCTCATGTCCTTGCCCCATCTTCTCCCGTGTGTGCCGTGAAGGCGATCGCCATGGGCAAAATAGCCTCTGGTATCATCATGCTTTCCATTTTTGTACATATCTAGACAGAGTGTGGCATCCACTGCTAGCAAAGGGCATGCCACACCAAATCCAGCCCCGAACCCCACATGACCCCCCCCCCCCCACCCAAAAGTAATTTTCAAACAGGGATTAATGAAAGGGTCGGCACAGTGGTAGTTATTGCCTTAGTGCCAGAGAGCAGAGCTCGATTCCTGACTCTGGGTATTGTCTGTATGGAGTTTGTAGGTTAATTGGTTTCAGAAAAATTGTAAATTGTCCCTAGTGCATAGCATAGTGCTAGTGGATGGAGTGATCACTGGTCGGCGCAGTCCCGGTGAGCCAAAGGGCCTGTTCCTGCAATTGCAACGATTGCAAGTTTTGTGTCCGGAATTAACAAATGCCATTGATCACAAAACAAACCCTGTGAAGTCTGCATATTTCAGTATTGCAAACATGGGAATTGTAATTAATTTGTGAGGTAAGCTTAGAATAAAATGACATTGTCACATGAAGAGGACTTTACCCTGCCCCACCCTGAACCAGAATGAACAGTAAATTCTGAATGGAGAATGCCATTTTCTTTTCCAGGCTGAAAGTAAATATACAAACAGCTTGGCAACGAAAGGTATCTGGGCAACCACTGAAGCATTTTTACAGAATTAGGTCCCAGCAGAGCATTACCAGGCCAGTCCAAATTTGTATCCTCTTAAAACAAGCACAGGCATTCCAGAGTAGAGATCAACTCTTCTCTGATAGAGTCTCAAAATGGCGAATCTACTCTAGTACAGGAAAGATTTAATAAATACGATGGAGCAATTTTTACAGATAAATCAGACAGCTGCCCTTTAAAGTTTTACTTGGCAATTTCTTCAGTCATCAGATGCTTAACAGCAGCAGAATCCTCCAAGGAGATTTACAATTAAATCAAACAATGACTTTGTAATAATCACAAACTAGAAGAAATGTAAACACAATTCTAAATATCAGACAATAAAACAAACAAAAATGTTGGTCTTAGTAATGCAGGACTCAAAATTCAGAGCTCACGGTACCAAAACACACATATCACATCTGTCTTGTCCTACGACAAAATACATCCTTCAGCTGCACGCAAGACATCATTTGTTGCAGTTACGGACAAATCCATTTTAGACTTTGTGATCAGGAGGGAGGACATTACAAGGAAGGTTTTGTTAAGCAGAGATAAGAGGAATGAGAAAATAGAATGGTCAATAAAAGAACAAGTCAGTGAGCATGAATGAACATCAGTATTCAACACAAACATACACACATGTTGACCTACTTTGGAGAACATCAACAACTTCTTGTTAACCCTACAAGTGAAACCTGTAATTACACATAGGCATGGGTTTGCTTTCAGATAGTGGAGGCACTTATTTTCAACACGTTTTCAATTCCATTACCTTTGTATTTTGGCCATCTTTTATCAAAGACGGATTGCATCTAAACAGAAAATATTTTGAAACAAGCACGTGCCACCATAGTGCTTTGGAGAACATCAACGCAGTAGGTTAACAGGCCACACCAGCATCAATTGATGCGTCTGAAGAAGGGTTTTGGCCCGAAACGTTGCCTATTCCCTTCGCTCCATAGATGCTGCAGCACCCGCTGAGTTTCTCCAGCACTTTTGCCTACCATCAATTGACTTGATGTGGATTTCTTCAAGGTTTTGCTATTCTATCAAAGAAATATTGAATATTTAATGGTTCAATGATTCTTTTATTGTCAAGGTACAGTGAAATACATGAAAGACTATACGCTTGGTAGCCATCACCTTCTTTGGAGTTAAATGCCTTTTGAGAAAAATAATAATTTTCCAACTGCTGAAACTTAGTACATTTTCTTGATGATCAATGTATTTTATGCAATTGATTTCCAATAAAGCTTCAAGGAAGCTCAGAATGGAAGCAGTGACTTAATCCTGTTGTTTGCCTTTACTTTGATTCAATACCTAATGAGCTACATTTCGAGGCTGCGAGGATCTTTTATTGGCCATGTATACTAGATCTTTGAAGAATGGATTTAGCCAAGAGACTGACCCAATGGCACAACAGATAGATAAGCAACCTGATGTCATAGAACAGGAAGGGATCCTAGGTGTGCAGGCATGATCCCAAGTTGGCTGCAGTACACACACTGGGACTGATGCAAATCACCCAAGCTTAGACTAAGGGCAGGACAGTGGAACAAATTGACATTTGGCCGAGTCATGATGAAAAGAAACATCAGGATTCCCAGCATTGAACATCAGCCAGCAATGTTTTCTGCAGTACAACCCATATTAAAAATCAAAGGAGCACAGGACCAGGCTTGCTACTGAGGTAGCTGGACCGACTAACCTTGAGCCAAGCATGGGAAATACCATAATGTAATTATGGCACCAGTAATCTAATTTAAAATCTTTAAAATGCCTTATACTCATAAAGTTTGATATCTTTGATCGAAAAGTGCAGAAACTTACTGCTTTGGCAATGACCTCCCGTAGTTAAGGAAGAGATCTGATGAGTGGGAAGACACAGGCTGAGTAATAATGAGTGTGTGGAAATATAAAAGTTTTAGGACGTAGGCACCCTTCCGGTTCTACTTAGCTTTTGGAGCAACATCTGTCAAATTAGCCCACATTACACAAGCTTTACAAGCACATTGCTATCAAAATACCATCAGGGAAATCTATTTAACTGATGCCAATATGTTTTAATGTTCTGCCATGTGCTTAAACAATGTGATCTTTTCTACTCATTATCATGCAGTGTCTCAAACTACTGCTTCCACAACCACCTCCCACCAGCCTGAGTGAAAAAAAATGACCTCCGTAGTCCTGACCCAAAGTTCAAGTTTAAATGATTGCACTTCCATTCAGGTTCGATTATAAAAATGTTTCGCTGAAATCATCAAGTTTCAGCAATGGAAACACGATGTAATGCCCCCTCGGCTGCAACTGGTTATAAAATAGAAATTATTCCGTAGGTAGTTGTTGATATTATTGCCAGAAAGGCAGGCTTTTCTAACAATTACTTTCTAAAGGCAAGTGCTTAGTTTATTGAACAGCTGTAGCGCCATGATAAAATGTATACACTAGGACTGCATATGGGACTGTTCAACAAACCAGAGGCAGGCGGATTGATAGAAAGATGAGTAGCCTGCCACTCACACAATGTCCAAGTATAACCAGTGTATGTGGGCAACCTGACAATAAAAGCAACTGGTAGCACGTACATGAAAATCACAAAGCCGCCGATTTGATTTTGCAAGTATCGCCAAGCACCCGTACCCAATAACAAGCAATCACACAGTTTGCAGAACCTCACAGCCTTTGCTTCGGATCGGTAATGATCCGTACTGCCATCCATACTCATTAATAAAGTGGTCACAAGTGGTCCAGGGAAAGCCAACAAAATTGCATCGCAATCCAACAATTTAAGACAAAGCATGAATCTGGGATTTAATCTACTGTAGCTTGAAGCAAGAGGTAGAAAATAAAATTGGTAATTTAGAATTAAATTGTCAGTAAAAACATTGACTGGGTAGTTATTGGTGATGCAGAAAGCTCGAGCCTTCTGGAAACTATCAGAAAAATGGGGCAAGGGAATGTACATCAAATGGAAGGATTCCAAATGAATGGAGCATTGAGGGATCTTAAAGTGCACAAGAATAGATTCCAGAAGGCAGGAAAGATAGATAAGATGATTAAGGCAACACAGAACACACTCTGTTTTATTAGCAAAAGAGTGGGTCGGAACCAAGTGATTTGTATCTGATTGGAATTTAGTGCACCACTAGAGTGCCACATGTAATGCTGATCATCACCATACATGAAGGGTGTGATTGCACTGAAAGGTAGAGGAGATTGCAGAAATGAAGAATATTGGATGAATTGGGATTGCTAAATTAGAACGGTGATAAGAGGGGAGACCAAGCATAGACTACAGGCCACTTCGCCGAACACTATTTCTCTGTCCAACATAAGAGGGGAAATTTAGTTGGGCTCAATAAATTTTCAGGCACCTAAGTTACAGTCAATCCCCTGAGAGGTTACTAAGAAGATAACATTTGAAGTAACCTGGGAACTATCGTAGAAAAACATTTCACCTCTAGGCGGCTCTGGAACCCTGCCTGAATAGCTGCAAGGAAAAAAAAACACTTTTAAAGAAATGAAAATAGTTAGATGTACCTTTGCCATTCCACAAATTGCAAGCTGACTCACCATGGGCTGGGCACTGGGATGAGGCAGGCAGATCTTCAGCCAGCACATATGTCAGTTTATAGGTTCACCTGCATCTCCTCCAACCTCATCTATTGCATTCGCTGCTCTAGATGCCAGCTGATCTACATCGGTGAGACCAAGCGGAGGCTTGGCGATCGTTTCGCCGAACACCTCCGGTCGGTCCGCAATAACCAACCTGAACTCCCGGTGGCTCAGCACTTCAACTCCCCCTCCCATTCCGTATCTGACCTCTCTGTCCTGGGTCTCCTCCATGGCCACAGCGAGCAACACCGTAAATTGGAGGAAATGCACCTACCGCTTGGGCAGTCTACATCCTGGTGGCCTGAACGTTGAATTCTCCCAATTCTGCTAGCCCTGGCTGTCCCCTCCCCTTCACCAGCCATCTGGTTGCCTCCGCCCCTCCCCCAGCCCTCGGGCTCCTCCTCCTCCTTTTCCTTTTTTCCTTTCTTCTCCCCACCCCCTATCAGTCTGAAGAAGGGTTTCGGCCCGAAACGTTACCTATTTCCTTTGCTCCATAGATGCTGCTGCACCCGCTGAGTTTCTCCAGCATTTTTGTGTACCTGTCAGTTTATAGTCTCATTCTGTTTGAAGGTTTGGGATGTTCAGTATGATGAGATTACTGCTATTTGAAACCCAGTTGGAATGGTACTTGGGAGCCTGATATCCCACTTATTAAACCGCATTAATGGTCGTTTAGAAAGTGTCCTTACTACCCAATGGCTGAGATAATGCTTACCATGGCAGATGGCTGCCCCTGTGTAAAATGCACATGTCCACCAGTTTTAAAAAACACTACCGCACAAATCTCAATCATCTGTAGATATCCATCACTCTATCCAGACTAGATAAAGTCTCGTCAGTCCAGTCTCATGGCGGCCATGACCCAAACATTACTCAATCCCTGACCAAGTCACATCCACAGAAGCATCCTTAACGAGTATTGTCAATCTCTCTAGGAAGCATATTCGAAAAGGCTTTGGTACAGCAATTTGGACCATTCCTGTTTTGCACTCGTATTAATTGTTGTATTTATTTTTTCAATATGTATACTGTTTCGTCTGAACTGAGAATTTCATTGCACCCTGGTATTGAATTGAAAGATACAGCAATGGGACAGCCCCTTCGACCCAACGAGTGCACGCCTTACATCGATCACCCGTTCACACCAGTTGTATGTTATCTCACTTCCGCATCCACTCCCAACACATCAGAGGACATTTATAGAGGCCACTTAACCAACAAACCCACATGTCTTTGGGATGTCGGGGGGAAATCAGTCTAACTGATGGAAACCCAGAGTCACAGGAAGAACGAGCAAACTCCACACAGACAGTCAGGGTCAGCATTGAACATGGTCTCTGGTGCCGTGAGGCAGCAGCTCTATCAGCTGTACCACCCATATATATGACAATAATCTGACCCCAAATCTGAATCTGATCTGGAGCAACATGCAGTTCTTACTAAGAACCAAAGTGCAGGCAAATCATCACAGAATCAAGTGCAGCAAATCATCACAAGTTCTCTGTTCTGGTTTCGGTGCTAACCATATAGATCAAAAACAATATTTTTTTCTCCTGCTGGATGAAGTTACAGCAGGCCTCAGCAATGTCTCAAAATACCAAGCAAAGAGAACAGCTAAGTGTATACCAAAAAGGCAGCAGAGCAATGCAGAGATATTACAATGAAAACTGAAAATGCTGTAAATTATAGATAACATCACCAACATTTTCTATTACAACACTTACATCTCTCAAATATAGATGGTCAAATTTCACTCCATGGCAAATAAAATCTCAGCAGCAAACCCACAGCAACTGGAACCAAAAATTCAATGGCCATTTCAACAAATGCAGTGTTAATTCAATTCAAGGGAATGACAACTCTAAATTATACTGCACATGCCTGCTGCTTTACAATGCAGGCCCTGCTGCTTAAACTGCCTATGGTTCAAATGGAGTAATCATGCTCAATTACTAACCATTTTCCATTACAGTCAATTGTAAAGTTGCCACTTAGTGCTTCAACAGCCTTCCACATTTCTGGCATAAACAGCTGTTTACTCAGTAGAACTCAACTTGTTAATACAACTTTGTTAAGGTGTAAACAGTTTGGGTGCAGCATCTGTTCTGGTCACCAATGCATTGTAAAATAGATGCCATTTCACCAGAAGGGATGCAAAAGATATGATTGGAAAACTGTAGAAATGAGAAAAGATTGGATAAGCTCAGGTTGTACTCATTGGTACCAGGAACCAATTAAGAGACTGAATTGAGAGCCATAAAAAATTATGAATGGCCCAGACAAGAAGCAATCTTAGCACGCCATAAAAGCAGAAGACACAGATTTTCAAGTAATTGATAGAATAATTAAACAGCAAAAACAGAGGATTTTTTCCCCCTTTTAGACTGTGGAAAAAGTTTGACATTCATACCCAAATGTGAATATTTCAGTGCGAAACACCCTTAAGTAGTACTGACTTAGTAGTACATGATCTGTAGGGCCAAAGACCTAGCTCTGGAAAGCAGAGGCAAATGGTATCCTGAGTAGTAAATTTTTATCAAATTCTATGATACCAGTATATTTTCTCCAAAATCTGCTGTATTGTTTTTCAGCAGTTGATCTCGTGTCTTCAAATATACTCGAAACATGGTAGATGTGCTTTCACCAAGTTCCCAGCTCCAGGCCATCATCTTCAGACCAGATTTACAGGCATGGTGATTATTTATCAACCAACTATAAGTGGTATCATGAGGCATGTCAGCTTTGAGTTTTACTCTTTTCCATGGCATTAGTTTCCCTTCATCTCTCCAGTGCAGTTCAAGATTTCACCACATCAGACAAAGAATACTAACATGAAATAAACTGGAACACCAAAATGGCCTGTTGTCATTTTAGTCCCTTCTGATCCCACCATTCTATCGTAACCCTCCAAAATACTACGAGGCTGGTTAAGAACTACATTCAGTGTTGCCTACCCTACCTGATTCAAGGAGCTGACATGCCCAGCATCACATTCCAACCCATGAACATAGCAACTGGATTTCCGCGTGCAGGAACTAGCACTCAATGTTAATCTGGCAAGTTATAACACAGAAAAGTCATCCCATGAGCTCTGCAGTGCTAATATATCCAATCAAGACCATTGGTGAACAATATGAACTGCATACGTAGGAGGTTCCAAGAACATACCATTCACCACCTCATATCCCAAATCGTACGACTACAAAAATGGAAAAGAAGTGTACGGTATCAATATATTAGAATGTGTCAGTCCGATGAATGGTCCCAACCTGAAATGTCACCTATCCACATACTCCAGGGGCGCTGCCTGACCTGCTGAGTTACTCCAGCATTTTGTCTTTGATTTTAGTGTAAATAAAAACTTTTTTTATAGCCCAGAAGAGTACACCCCTGACAACACAAGCAACTCCACACTATCCAGGGCAATGCAATTCATTTTGGTGACCACCATTGCCATACACAGCCAGTGGACTGTGCCTGCAATGTTTACTATCTACAAACTGGTTTGCTGTGATTACCAAGCACGCCCCAAGCCCATGACCTCTACTATTTTGAAGGACAAGTGCAGCAGCTGCAACAGAACACCAGACTGTTGCAGTCTTTGATTTGGAAACATATCACAGTCGTTCTTCCTGCATTGCTGGATTAACCTGCAGAAAATTCCACCATCATTGTCGGAAATGCAATGGATGTGGTTCAAGGTGGTACATAACCACCTTGGAGAACAATTAATATCAACCTTGCCTATCATCCTACACGCAAAAAGCTGGAACAACTCTACAGGTAACTGTAGAATAACAATTCTACAGTTAATCTACATGTCCATTCTTGATAAAGGGCAAGGATATTCATGTCCTTGACCACTCGTCTCAACCTCTAACAAGCAAGGAGGGGGAGGTGAGATGGAAAGAAGATCAGGCTCAGCTGTGCTCCTACAACCTTTTGCTTTCCCCTTTCCCTACCTATCCTGTCAACACAGCCACGATGGCTCATTGCCTAAGTACACTACATAGCGTGGCAACAAGCCACGCATATCAGGAAGATCCCTGACCTGGGCCAAGCCAGAAAGGCTCAGCTCAAGTAACAGTTTGAGTGTTAACAGCAAGTGGACTGCTTGGATTGGGGTAGTGGAGGCACAGTGGAGCAACAGGAAGTAAGTCATCCAGGACGTCCAATATTTCTTGCTAACCAGAAGCTTGCTGCTGCTGTGACAGGTGACTTGCAAAGGCCCAAAATGAACGATCATCAGATCATAAGTTAGAGCAGGATTAGGACATTCGGCCCATCTAGTCAGCTCTGCCATTCGATCATAACTGGCCTATTTTTCCTTCTCAACTCCATGCTCCTGCCTTTTCCCCGTAACACCCTTACTATTCAAAACCCTATCAAACTCCACTGTAAAAATATCCAATGATGGCCTTTACTGCCGTCTGTGGCAATAAATTCCAGATTCACCACCCTCCGGCTAAAAAAAAAAAAATCCTCATCTCCATTCTAAAATTACGTCCTTTTTAATTCTGAGGCTGTGCCCTTGGTCAGTCTCCCACTACTTGGAAACATCATCTCCACAACTACTATATCTAGGCCTTACATTATTCGACACGTTTCAATGATCCTACCACATCCTCATAAACTCCAGCAGGCACAGGCCCAAAGACATCCGATGCTCCTCATACTTAACCCAAACATCCCTGGGATCAGTCTCGTAAATTTTCCCTGGACCCCCTCCAACAGCAGCACATGCTTCGTCAGATATGCGACCCAAAACGGTTAACAATATTCCAAATATAAGACACATGGGTATCACCTCGGAATTTTCGGGGGCAAAGGTGGACGAAATTAGAGTGACTGGGAAAAAGAGAATAACTTTAAGCTTTCATCTTCGTCACCCCCCCCCCCCCCTCACCAAACAAAAGTGCCTTCATCATTAACTCGCAAGTGTACCCACATCTCCTGGTGAGTGAGAGTAATAAGAGTCCAATAACATTTCCCAAGCTTACAAGGAAAACATAATAGACAATAAAACAAAGTGCTGGAGTAACTCAGCGGGTCAGGCAGCATCTGTAGAGGGAATAGACAGATGGTGTTTCGAGTCAGACCTGTATTCGGTCTGTAGATGCTGCCAGATCCACTGGATTACACCAGCACTGTATTCTATTCAAGATTCAAGCATCAGCAGTTTCTTGTGACTCCAAACATTATAGCTAATTGCCTTAAATTTCCTTCTAGAAAAGCAAAAAATGAGACGACTAACTTAAACTACATCAACATGAAACAAACTCCTATTCTCTCTCCACAAACGCTGCTTGCCCTTTGAGAATTGCCAAAATTATTTGCATTTCATGTCAGATTTCCAGCATCTGCAGCTCCTTATTTATTTTGCTTGTTACTATAACAACAGATCCACATGATGGCACAGATTAAATATCTGGCTGAGTTTCCAAAGGCAAACCATTAGCTGGATCTTTTCCTGCATGGATTAGGAAGCCACGTTTTCCCCAGTGCAGAAATGAATGACTCAATGCTACCCAAGATTTTCCCACCACATATTCTTTGCTTTCTTTCCCTTATTATACGGATATTAACAGCTGTGCGGCACACTACCTGTTCTTGCCAAAACAAAGTGTTCTAAACCGCTTCACAGGAACACGAGCAGAATAACCCTAATCAATGTTTCTAGCCAAGTCTAGGTGTGATCAAAATCATGGTCCATAAGATATGTCCCTTTTGAGGAAAACCATCAGCACTGCAATGAAACCTAGGATTCAAAGGGGATTGAACCTAGGATTCACATGCCCTGTCATATGAGGACAGATTGAAAAGACTAGGCTTGTATTCACTGGAGTTTAGAAGGATGAGGGGGATCTTATAGAAGCATATAAAATTATAAAAGGACTGGACAAGCTAGATGCAGGAAAAATGTTCCCAATGTTGGGCGAGTCCAGAACCAGGGGCCACAGTCTTAGAATAAAGGGGAGGTCATTTAAGACTGAGGTGAGAAACAACTTTTTCACCCAGAGAGTTGTGAATTTATGGAATTCCCTGCCACAGAGGGCAGTGGAGGCCAAGTCACGGGATGGATTTAAGAGAGAGTTAGATAGAGCTCGAGGGGCTAGTGGGGTCAAGGGATATGGGGAGAAGGCAGGCACGGGTATTTGATAGGGGACGATCAGCCATGATCACAATGAATGGCGGTGCTGGCTCGAAGGGCCGAATGGCCTCCTCCTGCACCTATTATCTATGTTTCTATGGGACAGAAGTAGTCGGGAGTTTGTGGAGGGTTTATAAGATTGCAATGATCATAGGTGAAGATTGGCTGGGGATAGGATCACGGATGAAAATGTCAAAATCCAAGCATAGCCAAGCATTATTTTTCCTGCCATTATTGCCAGGAGCAATAATGTCAGGAAAAAAATCCACAACAATGGAAATGCACTATTTATGGGTTTTACTTCCTAGGACAGTAGGACAAAACACAATAAATGACAAACATTTACACACAAGCTCCCACAATAGCATATTTTAGCCCACCATGGTATCCATTTCCCTGCAAACTTCCAGTAATTTGATGTGCAAGCCAGCAAGGTCCAATAGTTTTAATAATATATTTTCACTACCTTCTGTACCTTTTCACGCCTCTAGTTTCCCTCTCCCCCGATTCTCAGTCTGAAGAAGGATCTCGACCTGAAACGTCACCTATTCCTTTTCTCCAGAGATACTGCCCGACCCACTGAGTTACTCCAGCATTGTGCGTCTATCTTCGGTACAGCTGCAAATCTCTGCTCCAATATTCTTCACTCAGACTTAGATCTTAAGAATGAAAGCAATGTAGATGGCTACGAACACCTGTGTTGCAGTAATACCAAGCCACATCTCACTGAATATCACTGGAAAACAACACACTGACCGAATACTCTTCCTGCAGCTTCAAGTGACAGGAAAATACTGTTTGTTTTTGCTATTCTGAATAATTCAGCTTCATTGTTTGAGAACAGAATGCTTCTGGAACAATGCCTATTTCACACAATGAGTATCAATACTGTTTTTATGTTTTTTGTGGCAAACATTTGTTTCCTGCCTTAAATCTCAAAAATAGAAAATAAAATCCAACAGATTACACAAAATACTTCTACAGGGAGAATGGCTAAAGACAAATCTTACATACAAGATTTTAAACTAACAAATTTCTCATGGGAAAGAAAAATACTGAATGCCTGAAAAGTTATATGATGCAAAGTTCAGATCTTTCGACCTTTCCATTCCACCAAGTATCCTTGTATTTGGAGCGAGATTTTCAACTTAGCTACTGTTCTTGCACACAGACCACATTCAAATCTCAGCCGTCAGGTGTCCCTGACAGGCATTTGGAATTGTGTTCAAACCCAAATCCCACACATCAAAGCAGATCCTCAAGAGCCAGTGGGGACACTGGCGTCGCAAAGTGGACGAGGAGCATTCTGGAAGATGCAGGTTACAATTGGCTGACTAATGAATAACCCGCCTACAAACAAGCATTTGAGAGTCCGACTGGGTGAATGTGCTAGCTGCTCTGGGACTGTAGGCATTTTTTGCCGAGAAAACTCTGTTCCCACCCACATTGCCGACATGCGAACTGTTCGGGTTCGGCATCAGGGTCACACTACATCAACATCTACTTACCTGCCAGCCCTGGTAGCCACCACATGCCCTATCTGTGGAAGTCTAGAGTTTCCTGATAGGCCTCATCAGCCAGATCACATCCCGCAAAACCAGTGACCAGGAAATAAGTCATCCACATTCCCGCGGGAGTGCCAAGAAGAAAGTCATCCACACCCAAAGCAAGGTAACTAAAAAATAGGTCATAGTTTCTAAGATTCCAATAGCTTAAAAGATTTAGAGTCAAATAGTCATATGGCAGGAACATTGGCCCTTATTCCTCTCAACCTTTTCAAGTGTCTTTAAAACATTATTGTACATGCCTCAACAGCTTCCTCTGGCAGTTTGTTCCATCTATCCACCATGAAAACGTTGACCCTCGGGTCTCTATTAAATCTTTCCCATCTCACCTTAAACCAACGATTCTCCTACTCTGGGAACAAGACCGTGCATTAACCCTATCTATTCCCCTCGTGATTTTATACACCTCTGTAAAATCAACCTTCAGCCTCCTGTACTGCAAGAAATAAACTCCACGCCTGCTCAACCTCTCACTATAACTCAGGCCATCGAGTCCAAGCAAAATCCTCATAAATCTTCTCTACACTCTTCCCAGCTTAATGGCATCTGTCCTATGGCAGGGCAATCAATACTCCAAGTGCAGCCACACAACATCTTAACTGCAACATAATGTCCCAACTTCTGTCCTCAATTGGCTGACGAACAAAGGGGCAGCATGCCAAAAACCTTCTTCACGACCCTGTCTACTTGTGACACCACTTTCAGGGAACAATGTACCTGCACTCCTTCATATCTCTGCTCTATAACACTCCCCAGGGCACTACCATTCACTGTGAAGATTTTGCCTTGGTTCGACTTCCCAAAATGCATACCTCACACTTATATGAATTAAACTCCACTTCCTCTGTCCACCTGCCCAGATAATTAAGATCTCACTGCAATTCTTAACCTTCATCACTGTCTATAATCTCACAGATTTCAGTATTATTTGCAAACTTCATCGTGCCTTGTACATTCTCAACCAGATCATTCATATAAATAACAAACAGCAATGAGCCCAACACTGATCCCCAAATCACAACACTAGTCAGCAGCCTCCAGTCCAAAAACCAACCTTCTAGGCTTAATTGCAGCAACAACTCCACTTGTGCAATGTGTATCACCAAGGGTCTCTGTGTAGAGATACGCAGATCCAGTGTGCAATGTCTATCACCAAGGAAAGAGCATGATAATCCAAAGGGCAAAATCACTTCCAAATTACTCAATCCTAGTTGGCATATTTGTTGATTGCCCAGGTCAAAATCCAGGCATCCACAAACACTATTATTGATGCATTATCAACTCAATGAATCCATCAAGGAGGAAGAACACTTCAAGGGGAAGTAGGAATAGAGAATGAGCATGACCTTCCTAAATCCATCTCACGAATGATATCAACTTGACAGGTGCTTAATGCAACTTTGGCCTATTTATGTATGAGTGTATATCAATGTTGTTACCAACTCTAGTATGACAAAAGAAAAACACTGACATGTAAATGGGACTATCTTAGATTGGGCACCTTGGTCAACAAGGTCAAGTTTGGTCGAAATGGCCCATTTCCATGCTGTATGACATAACCTAAACTCTGCACCACTAATTTCTCACTACGCTTTTCACTAGCTCACGGGTTCTTGACCTCCTAATGCAACAGATTTTGCAGAACAAGATCTGTGGGCGTCTCATTCACTTTTCTTTACAGCGGCAGCTCATGTGGGAAATAAGCTGTTCACATTCTCTTTTGCACTTTGCCTAAATTCCTGTAGCAACATGCCAAAAGATCAACAACACTGAAAAGCAAGCACTGGGCAGGAAAAATAAATTCAACATTACAAGGTGTGGATTGCAGGTCTACAGGCACTGAGCAATTGGCAACACTGTGCTAAAAGGTTTTTGCTTTTGCCTATTTGAGGTAACAGTTGACCAACAACTTAGCACATTCCTGCCAGGGAGTCCACAAGAATATTATTTCAGCTCCTCAGCCAGAAGACTGTAACACCCAAACTACTTAACTTATCTGATCTCCTTGTGGCCCAGCACTTCAACCCCCCCCCCCCCCCCCCCCAATTTCCAAACTGACCTTACTGTCCTGGGCCTCCTCCATTTTCAGAGTGATTCCCAGCGCAAATTGGAGGAACAGCACCTCATATTGCACTTGGGTAGTTTACACCCCAGCAGTATGAACATTGATTTCTCTAACTTCAGATAGTCCTTGCTTTCTCTCTCCTTCCCCTTCCCAGTTCTCCCACTGGTCTGAAGAAGGGTCTCGACCTGAAACGTCACCCATTCCTTCTCTCCATAGATGCTGCCTCACCTGCTGAGTTACTCCAGCATTTTGTGTCTACACCCAAACTACTGGTCCACAATCAGGCAATGCAATCACAGTACTAAATCTGGGCTTTGTGGCCTCAATCTCTCACTGAGCATGACATGTGCCTACCATGCTAAAAATTGGAAATTATCCATAAATGCTCCAACTGAAACCACATTCACAGTGCTGCCCCAACACTGGATACTACAGCCACACATTTCAATGCAAGACAACCAGAGACAAAGATGATGGCATGCAACTAGCCAGAATTATTGACATCAAAACAGCTTGGTATGTGGTCAATGCTATTTCAGTAAGCAGCTGCTGAACAATCAGAGTGGGGATAGAAAAATAGATGTCCTTGCTTTACATCTGGCCCACCCAATCCATTTCCTGGTCTTCCAATTATCAAATTAAACCAATAGCTCAATTCGTGCATCATACTCTTCTGTTATGGGATTCTACCCCCATTCCAAAACCCAATAACACAGGCACTAACAGTCCTGCTGCTCAGTCCACATCACAACATACGTTACTCCTTTAACTCCAAAGCATAAATAAAGCCTTCCAGGGCTGAATGTCAGCAGGGATGACATGGCACCCAAATCATATCCTAGTTTCACCCAAACTCTATACAGGTCATTGGATAGTGAACATGAGTAAACATTTATAGGACAGCACAGGCCCTTTGGCCCACCATGGTTGTGCCAGTCATCATTCCATGTCAACTAATCCCATATGCATCCCCCCTCTCCCCACCTGGACTCGCTCCAATTTCTCTAATCCCCCACCTCCTACATTCATTCACTTCACAAATAGCAACTTTTCAATTTGTTTGTCTCGCACCTTCCACTCTAATCCCCATCCATCTGCCTACCAAAAACCTCCCTTTTCATGTCCACGAGTATTACCTCAAGAGTTAAGTGTGTTTTATTGTCATGATAGAACAATGAAATTCTTACCTCTGCAGCACAACAGAATGTAAACATAGTACACTGTAAACAATACAAAGAGGAAAAAAAGTTCAGTGTGTATATATACACACACACATATATCTATCCATATATATATACATATATATATATATATATATATATATATGTGTGTGTGTGTGTGCGTGTGTATATATTTATGTGTGTGTGTGTGTGTGTATATATGTGTGTGTGATTACTTGTGTATATATATATATACACACATATATATACACGTAAATATGTATGTATGTGTGCACTTGTAAGTATGTATGTGTATACACACTGAACTTTTTCCCCCCTCTCTTTTGTACATATTTATTCCTCACATAATCTTGTATAACCAAAACAGATTACTTGATTCCAAACCAAAGATCAAATACCCAAAGAGAAACTTGGACAAAATAGTTCATTCATCCATGGGCCTTATTGGTCTGCATTGTTAAACCCCACCCTGCAATTAACACACGAGGTATTGATGAAGCCCGTCATCAGAGGCTTGTCAGAGCATGCATTTAAACTCCACCTAAAACAATCTTGTAAAGTTTTACTGACAAGCTTGTGTGCATTCTTTAGTCCTGATCTACACCCATACACCAACGTGATATTTCACCCACTTTCTGTAATGTAGTGTAAATGTTTAACTTTGGAAAATATGAAGATCAACATTTCAAACATCCGAAAGTAATAATGGCAAGAGTACAGATTACTTCAAAAGTTCTCACACTGACTGCAGGGCTAAGGTAAGCCCTCGTTTTTAGGGACCACTATAGATTTCTGTTATAGCGAACGGATCTACTGAACTTCACCACAAGGATGGACTGCCGACGCCACCCGTGGGCTCCATCGTCTACCTGGCATTGCTGCCCCCACCCACACTGCCCTACCCAGTCGCTTCCTGGCTGGGCTGCCGACACCAACCCTGTCACACCCCCCCCCCCCCCCCCACCAACCCCCGGCAGCCTCCAGGCCAGACTGCCAACACCATCGCCAGCCCACACAGCTTCCTCAGCTTGCATTACTGTATTGAGTCCATGGAGCTTTGTGATTAAGAAGGAACTGCAGATGCTGGAAAATCGAAGGTAGACAAAAATGTTGGAGAAACTCAGCGGGTGCAGCAGCATCTATGGAGCGAAGGAAATAGGCAACGTTTCGGGCCGAAACGTTGCCTATTTCCTTCGCTCCATAGATGCTGCTGCACCCGCTGAGTTTCTCCAGCATTTTTGTCTACCATGGAGCTTTGTGAGTTAGGGCAGGTAAAGCTTTGCTTTAATGTTTCAGCTGGAAAAAAAAGGCACCTCTGTCCGTGCAGTTCTTCTCCCAGTCCCACAACAGAATTAAAGTCAATTCACCAATTGCCCATTTGAATGAATGATTTCATGGTAGGACACAAAACTGAAAGTCTAATAAAAATAGTAAGCACTCAGTAGGTTAGGTGACCTGTGGAAAGAGAATATACAGTACATGAACAGGTCTTTCAACCCACAATATCTACGGTGATGACAATTTAAACTAAGCCCAGCTGCCTACATATGATCTATGTCGCTCCATTTCCTGGCTGTTCACAAGCCTGTCTAAATGTCTCTTATACAGTAGTAGCTCCATCGCCTTCTCATCAGTGCATTCCAGTCACCTATTACTCGCTGAATAAAAACATGCCTTGTAAATCTCCTTTATACTCTCCCTCTCTTACCTTAAGCCTATGCCCTTGAGTGTTGACATTTAATCACAGCAAACCCCTTAGATTCGCTCTTGTATGTGAATGGTAAAAGCACAGAACATATTGCAGCATGCCTACGCAGACACATTTCCTTAAATCCGGTAATAAAATTTAGGAGTATGATTCTGTGCAAGAACCGGCAACTCTAATCATCAGTCCTGACTAACCCTTAGCTTTAATATACTGAAGGGTCTCAACCATCTGTCCATTCCCTCCACAGATCCTGCCTGGTGTGTTATGTTTCTCCAGCACTTTATGTTTAGACTTTATATACTGTTCAATGCTAATATTTAAACATATTCCACAACTTATGAAACATCTGCCAAATGTTTTAATATTCTCTGGGCAAAGGGGATGTATTTCAGGAAAGGATTCTTTGTGTGCTCTTCTGTTGTTTCACAATAGGGAACAGCACCTCTCACCTACTGCAGTTCTACCCTATCCTTAAGAGCAAGAAGGTCCTACTGCAGGTAGACACAAAATGCGGGAGTACCACAGCAGAATTGGCAGCAACTTTGGAGAGAATGAATGGGTGCTGTTTCAGGTCGAGACCCTTCTTCAGACTTCTTCAGTCTCGACCCGAAACGTCATCCATTCATTCTCTCCAGAGATGCTGCCTATCCTGCTGATGTACTCCAGCATTTTGCTGAATCTAGTTATTTTTGAGGTGTTACAAATCGGGGAATAGACGGGGGCAAAAGAATGGTTGATAAACTCGTGTGTTGAGAATGGTCAGTTTTAAGGATGAAATTTTAATTTTGCCCCAGTCTATCCCCCGATTTGCAACACCTCAAAAATAACTAGATTCAGCAAGTTAATGCTATACAACACAACCCATCCCTTGGTGCTTGTGACTTGCTGTGCAGGGCAACTTGTACTCTCTCATACTCCCGAATGTGGGCAGGCAGCAGCTTTCAATGGCAGGTTCAATCATCTTAAACTGGTGCAAAGAGGAGGACCATGATGAAGCAGGCACCATGGTCCTCCAAGTGGAGAGTTAAGGGCCTGTCCCACTTACGTGTCCTTGGCATGCAAATTACGCGACCTCATCGTTGCATTGAGGCGCATGGGCATCGTATGGCCGCGCGGGGCCGGTCCCACAGAGAAGCGCGGAGGGGTATGTAGTTGTGCGCGACATCTCGCGGGGCTCCGAAATTTTTGTAGCGAATGAAATCTTCGCACGGCAACGGCCTGTCACGTAACTGACGGCCAAAGTGGGACAGGCCCAAGACCCAACGCAATGTCTCACCTCCAACAGCAGCAGAAGCAGGCAAACGATCGCCAAGCTCGGCCTGGGGCTCACAGCTGTTGCGGTCCGGATCCGCCCCCACTTCCACTCCCAGAGCGGGGCCAAGAAAAATGAAGATAGACACAAAATGCTGGAGCAACTCAGCGGGACCGGCAGCATCTCTGGAGAGAAGCAATGGGTGACGTTTCGGGTCAAGACCCTTCTTTCAGACTGAAGAAGAGTCTCGACCCGAAACCTTCTCTCCAAAGATGCTGCCGGTCCCGCTGAGTTACTCCTGCATTTTGTGTCCATCTTCAAATGATGTCACGCGCTCCAGACGGCTGTGCGGGCGCATGAAATCGCGCGCGACCTTCGCGGGCGGCTCAACGCGACGAGGTTGCGTAATTAGCGTGCCAAGGACACGTAAGTGGGACAGGGCCTTAAGCCAGAAAGGCTAAAATGTTACGGAAAGACGGGTAATACCAACTGGACTGCATGAGTGGACTTTCTTATCGTAAACAAATGGGCGGAAGCACGTCGCTGACCTAAATACCAGAAGTGACATGGATCGTAAGGAAGCAAGCCGATCACAAGTTTAACTCTACCCAAGAAGAACTGTGAAACCAATAAGCACACTCAATTTTTGTTGCACCAGAAACTAAGTGATTGTGAAAACTGATGATCGGGTAAGCATTGGCTGAATATGGAATCACGAGGAAAAGGAACCTGCCACTGCTATCTCATTTAAACATGCAGCTTGACCTCCACACTAGGCTTGGCCCAGTTCTAAACCTGGCAGTGTCAGAACCCTGTGAGCCCATCAGGGCAGTCGAGGCAGTATTTGATCAAAAGGATAGTCTGGAACTTTCACCATCACATCTAATCTTCATGTCCACCACTTCCCTCACAAAACATTTTCCAAATACATAATAAAATGTTTACAAAATAAATATCCAACTCTATCTCTCCATTATTCCAGGGACAGGTTATTAATCCCACGACTTTAAAAAAAATCAAAATATTCAGGGTTGGGTCACAGGGATGACACATCTGCTGATGCACAATACCTTTTTCCATCACGCAATTCACATATTTTTAAAAAAAATGAAGGCACTCCTCAGCCAAGGTGTTATGTCAATGTCCTACAAGTGATGAAACTGCTCAGAAAATACTTTTTTTTACAATTTCTGTAAGTACAGGTAACCTTAGCATTACCTCATTGCATAGAACAGAAGAAACTGGACCAGTTGTGGAACCAGATCAGAAACAGTGACACACCTCTGTATAATTCTCACAATGAAATTGAGTCACAAGATGCAGATCCAATGTTCAATTCCTGGCATATACTCAGCTGGAACTGTGGACAGGGGGCTTCTCAATTGCCTTAAGCATATGTATCTAGGGTTTTCTCCCAAAGACAGGTGGCACAGCAGTGGCGTTGCTGCCTTACAGCGCCGGAGACCCGGGTTCGTTCCTGACCACGGGCGCTTGTCTGTATGGAGTCCGTATGTTCTCCCCGTGTGTTTTATTCAGGATCTCTGGTTTCCTCCCATACTCCAAAGAAATACAGGTTTGTAGGTTAATTGGTTTGGCATAATTATAAATTGTCTCTAGTGTGTGTTGGATAGTGTTAGTGTGTGGCCGAAGGGCCTGTTTCCGCACTGTATCTCGAAACTAAATCACACACCGACTATTCGTGAAACATCAGGTGAAATCAGGGCCTGACTAAGCGAGTTCAGTATTCCGAAAAATGAAAGGAATCATGGGATTTGTCAAAGGTCATTTGTGATACAGAAAAAGGGAACGAAGCGATGGCTGTATAAACAGTGTATACATTTTTAACTATTCTACCAATGAATTTATCTAGAATTCTGTCAACTCAATTGCTTCCTTTCTTGTTCTGCTGTTCACACACTACTCACACAGTCCCAGTTCTAGTTCACTTCATTAATCTGCAATTATGAGATATTCAAAAAGTTAAAGAATTTATTATTTTCATTTAATCCTTAATGTGTTTGCTACTGGAATAAGAAAATATTACTTGTGTTTGAAACATTTTCTTATCTTTATTCATAATTTATGTGTAAAAATATTTAATCTGAGGAACGGGGGAGGGGTGCCAGGTAGCGGGAGAGCGGAGTGTACAGACCTGCGTTTCATCCGTAGTCAGGATCAAACACGGTTTTCCGGCGCTGCAAGCACTACTGGACCGTCCCAGTCCCCTCCCGAGTGCCCCACCCCTGTCCGTGGTGACCCTGGACCAACGGGACACCGGCCCGGAGCAGTGGTGGCCCCAGGCTTGCAGCCAGCGTGGAGAAGAAGCGCCAACTCCAGCTCAACTTTGCTCCAACTCCCGAGGAACTCGTTCCCCGACGGGTCGGGGACCGTCAGCTGCACCTCTCGCCTTATCCAGTGGCTGTCGGTTAACCCCCTCGGTGCCGGCGAAAGCCGAGCATCAGTCATCAACGGGGATACCCACAAAATGCTGGAGTAACTCAGCAAGTCAGGCAACATCTCTGGAGAAGGGTCTCGACCCATAACGTCACCTATTCCTTTTCTCCAGAGATGTTGCCTGCCCCGCTGAGTTACTCCAGCATTTTGTGGATATCCCCATTGATGACTAGTCCCCGGCCCGTTGGGGAACGGGTTCACCGGGAGTTGGAGCAGAGTTGAGCTGGAGTTAGCGATTCTTCTTCACGCTGGCTGTAAGCCTGGGGCCGCCATTGCTCCGGGCCGGTGTCCCGTCAGTCCAGGGTCACCCAGGACATCTCCGGTCACCCCCGGACAGGGATGGGACACTCGGGAGGGGACGGTAGTGACACTCCGCTCACAAATATGCCTCATGGGGGTTTGCGGGAGAGGGGTGCATAGTTCGCCCCTGTATAATAACCCCGGGAGGGCCGCCCAAGTGAGAATGGAACCCATACATCCAGGCTGTGGGGGACCGGACTGTGATTCATTAGATTGTCACTGCTGAGATTTCTGCATGGACCAGTGGAGAAGGCGGAAATAGTGTCGTTAACTCCAGTAGCAATTCAACAATGCTTGCAGCGCCGGAGACCCAGTTCGATCCTGACTACAGATGAAACGCAGGTCTGTACACACGCAGCAGCTCTGCTGCCGAGAATGTTTTTCTCGAGTGACCCATAACCTGGGCATGTGCAGTCAGAATATCGAACTCACTTATTATGCTGTTGCCCTTTCCTTTTAAGTTTGAACAGATTCCTAATGACTACCGAAAAAAGTATCAACAAAACCCTGCCGCAATGAAATCACAAGTGAGGCAGGAGCATTCAAAAACAATTGTAAAAAGAAAACCCATGATTGTGATACCTTCATTCTGCAACAGGGGTTTATAATGCATACGTCCACTAATGATCACATAACCTTCTGCAGATACATTTACCAGGCCACACGACTTTTTTTACTAGTCTTGGAAGCAATTCAGGGGTGCAATCAATTTCCAATGCCTGCGTATTGCGTAGAATTCTTTTTTAATAATTTTACTTGGCAGCTAATGCATTAGAACCACCCTGGTTTACAG
>CM075991.1:9765800-9799882 GCA_038087875.1 Malacoraja senta
ATCCCATTCTCCTGCCTTCTCCCCGTAACCTCTGACACCCGTACTAATCAAGAATTTGGCAATCTCCACCTAAATGACTTAGACTTAGATAGATTCCTTTATTATCATTCAGACCTTTCGGTCTGAACGAAATTCCGTTGCCTGCAGTCATACATATAATAAATAACAAAACACACAATAAACACAAATTAACATCCACCACAGTGAGTTCACCAGGCACCTCCTCACTGTGATGGAGGCAAAAGTCTTAAAGTCTCTGTCTCTTCCCTCTTTGTTCTCCCTCTGCGCTGAGGCGATCCAGGCTTCTGACGTTGTGACCCCGCCGGGTGATGGTAAGTCAGTCCCTGGTAAATAAATGGTAAATAGATGGTAAATAAATCCATTGACAGCCTCCACAGTCATCTGTGGCGATGAATTCCACAGATTTACCACCCTCTGACTAAAGCAATTCCTCCTCGTCTCCTTTCCAAAGGTATATGTGTACGGTCACAAATAAAAATCACTGTGTTCTAGAGGGGAGCTTCACACCGCCACCTTGACTAATACAAAATCCACCAAAAAGTCAAAGCAATTTGGCGAAAAATCAGAAAAGACCAGTTATTAATGGCTTTGTCAGTCAGAACATTGATGTTAACGATTGTGTGATTGAATCCAAATTGAGACAAAAAATACGTACAGAAGATTAAAGTTGTAGAAAATTATTTGGGTCATATTGTCACCGTGACATGAGAAGCGAGCACCGCAAAGATCACGTGGTCCAGGAATGTAAATGGATCTCAGCTGTACAACCAGGTTGGTAGATAGTGTAGGAAGGAACTGCAGATGCTGGTTTAAACCGAAGATAGACACAAAAAGCTGGAGTGACTCAGCGGGACAGGCAGCATCTCTGGAGAGAAGGAATGGGTGACGTTTTGGGTTGAGACCCTTCTTCAGACTGGTTAGGGATATGGGAAACGAGAGATATGTAAACGAGCTATGATGTAGAGAGATAAAGGACAATGAATGAAAGATATGCAAAAAAGTAATGATGATAAAGGAAACAGGCCGTTGTTAGCTGTTGGTACACAAAAATGCTGGAGAAACTCAACGGGTGCAGCAGCATCTATGGAGCGAAGGAAATAGGCAACATTTCGGGTCGAAACCCTTCTTCATTGTTAGCTGTTTGTTGGGTGAAAACGAGAAGCTAGTGAAAGTTGGGTGGGGGAGGGATAGAGAGAGAGGGAATGCTGGGGTTACTTGAAGTTAGAGGAATCAATATTCATACCACTGGGCCGTAAGCTGTCCAAGCGAAATAAGAGGTGCTGTTCCTCCAATTTGCGTTTAGCCTCACTCTGACAATGGAGGAGACCTAGGACAGGAAGGTCTGTGCGGGAATGGGAAGGAGAATTAAAGTGTTTAGCGACCGGGAGATCAGGTAGGCTCAGGCAGAACGAGCGAAGGTGTTCAGTGAAACGATCGGCCAGTTATCCCCAGTTCCCCCATATTCCTTTGTTGCTGTTTCAATGGCTGTATCCATGCAATATTAAATAAACATCACATTCATTGTTGCGGAAATAAACCATGTGCAGAGCAAGCTTTCCTGGTGTTATTCCAATAAGAAGATGATTTGGCTTGAGGATAATAAAGGCAGTCATCACTTTGATGTGTTGCTGAGCTGGGAGTCTAATTCGAGTCGTCAGGATGTCCGTAGTTTTGTTTGTGGGATTCTCACTGGGTTTACATACGGGGAAATATTTTAGAGTCATCCAGCATGGAAACAGGCCCTTCGGCCCAACTCCTCCATTCCAACTAAGATGCCCCATCCAAGCTAATCTTCTGTGCCCGCATTTGATTCATATTTCTCTAAACTTTTCCTATTCATGTATCTGTCTCAGTGTCTTTCAATTGTTGTTATAGTACCTGCCTCAGCTACCTCCTCCAGCAGCTCATTCCTTAAACACACCACCCTCTGGGTGGAAAGGTTGTCCCTCAGGTCCCTATTAAATCTTTCCCCGCTCACCTTAAACCCATGTATCTTTATTCTTGATTCCCCTACCTTGGGTAAAAAAATGGATGCATTCAATAAAATTCTGTGCATTTCTAGTTTGGAGATACAGCGCGGAAACAGGCCCATCGCGCCAACCAACGATCCCAGTACACAAACACTACCCTGCACATTAGGGACAATTTTACAATTTTGACCAAAAACAATTAACCTACAAACCTGTACGTCTTTGGAGTGTGGGAAAAAATGCTGAGCGCCCGGAGAAAAACCCACGCGGTCACGGGGAGAACGTACAAGAAACAAGATACATTTATTAGTCACATGTGCCAGATGGAAATGAATCCCCATACAGCCATACACTAAAATACAGAACACAACACACAATAGAGTTCAACATAAAACATCCCCACGCAGCAGAATCAAACGTTTCCCACTGTGAGGGAAGGCACCAAAGTCAGTCTAACGTGCAAACTCCTTACAGACAGCACCCGTGGTCAGGATGGAACCTGGGTCTCTAGTTTCTGTAAGGCAGCAACTCTACCACTACGCCACGTAATTTTTAATTGTCTTTAAAATGTTATTTTTATAAAGAATATTTAAAATTAATATTTTCTTTCAAAATATTCAGAAGGGGCTTCACTTTAAGGAGGTAATTTGGTCGCCCAGGTGCATAGAGAGGTCTGATTTAAGGGAGTTGCACAGTGGCACAGGTATTGGAGGTAGCTCCAGAGGTACTGGTTCAATCCTGACCATGTACGCTGTGTGGACTTTGCACATTCTTCCCGCAACCACCAGTGTATCTATCCACTTCCCAAAGAGGTGCAAGTTAGCAGGTTAATTGAGCGCTGTAAACAGTCCCTAGTGTGTAGGTTAGTGGTAGACTCTGAGGGGAGTGATGGGAATGGTGTTAGTGTGATGAAGTGAACCCGAGGTGTAGACCATGGGGCATTGTGAGCAAGGCAGCAGCTGGATTGCACACCCGAGCAATTCAGAGTTTAGAGATACAGTGTGGAAACAGGCCCTTCGGTCCACGACGACCAACAAGTGCAATTAGGCCATTCGACCCATCAAGCCTACTCCATTCAATCATGGCTGATTTATCTTTCCCTCTCAAACACATTCTCCTGCCTTCTCCCCATAACCCCTGACACCCGTAACAGTCAAAAGTCCGTCTATCTCTGCCTTAAAAATATCCATTGACTTGGCCTCCACAGCCTTCTGTGGCAATGAATTCCACAGATTCACCACCCTCTGACTAAAGAATTTGCTCCTCATCTCGTTTCTAAAGGTCATAAGGCCATAAGCGATAGGAGTAGAATTAGGCCATTCGGCCCATCAAGTCTAGTCCACCATCCGATATAACTCTTAGTGCTAACAGAATCAAGGGATATGGGGAAAAAGCAGGAACGGGGTACTGATTTTGGATGATCAGCCATGATCATATTGAATGGCGGTTCTGCCTCGAAGGGCCGAATGGCCTACTCCTGCATCTATGTTTCTATGTTTCTATTCAATCATTCATGATCTATCTCTCCCTCCTAACTCATTTCTCCTGCCTTATCCCCATAACCTCTGACACCTGTATTAATCAAGAAAAGGAATGTCCTTTGATCCTGGGGATGTGACCTCTGGTGCTAGACTCTGTTGTAGTGTTGTTTGTTCTAACTGTTCTCTCTGCTTCCTTGCAGCCGCTGCTGTGAAAAGAAGAGCTGTGGCAACAGGAACGAAACTCCATCGGACCCCGTCATCATTGACAGGTAAGGAACAGTGTCTCACAGTCCTGCCGAGGTGAAGTGTTTGGAGCCTTGCCTGGGAAAGGTGAGGGTCGGGGTGGGGCGAGATGCTTTGACCTGCTTCCCCCTCCCGAGATTTTCCGCCCTGTGTTCAACATGGTGCGTGGAGTCTCGTCATCTCTCTCAGATGGAAGTGGGGAGGGCGAGTTGGCTGTGAGGAGTTGATGGTAAGATTGGCACAGAGTGCAGCAATGGTCCTGTATAACTGGTGTCTGTATCAGTGATCCAAGGTTAAGGCTTACCTACTTACTTACTTACTGCCTTTTATTCCTCCTGCCATGTAGGGCAGCAACGAAGGTACTCCACTCAGTAGTGTTGATTCCTTCAGTTGCTGTTTCCGTAACATATTTGTTTTACGAGACAGGGTTGTTAGCCCCGTGCTCAACCTCCAACCTGGAGGACCAGTGGATCGCTCTTCGTCTCGCCTCTACCCTTCCACCTGTCCAGCATGGGAGACCCTAACAGGAGACGAATCTCCCGCTGGCATAGCTCTAGGGGTCACTGAGACACACAAGTTCCCCGAACACGACAAGGTTGCAATCTAACGGGGAACAGGTTAAGGCATGACGATGCAACTTGGGTTACAGGTTTACACACAGATTAAGGAAGCACAGTGAAAGATATGGTTAAAATACAGAACACGGCATGGGCTGGAAATCTGAGATAAAGGCTGAGGCACAAAACTAAGTGCCGGAGGAACTCAGTGGGTCGAGCAGCATCTGTGTAAGTGGAACTCATTGTCAATCTAAAAAAATTGAGACTCTGCATTATTCCTGGTGCAGGCCTCGACTCAAAACATAGACAGAAGACAGACACAAATGGCTGGTGTAATTCAGCGGGTCAGGCAGCATCTCTGGAGAAAAGGAATCGTCGATGGTACAGAGGTGTATAAAATCATAAGAGGAACAGGTCGGGTAGATGCACAGAGTCTCTTGCCCAGAGTCGGGTAATCGAGGACCAGAGGACGTAGGTTTAAGGTGAAGAGGAAAAGATTTGATAGGAATCTGAGGGGTAACATTTTCACACAAAGGTGTGGTGGGTGTATGGAACGAGCTGCCAGAGGAGGTAGTTGAGGCTGGGACATTTAAGAAACAGTTAGACAGGTACATTGATGAGACAGGTATGGAGGGATATGGGCCAAATGCAGGCAGGTGGGACTAGTGTAGCTGGGACATGTTGGCCGGTGTGGTCAAGCTGGGCGGAAGGGCCTGTTTCCACACTGTAGGACTCTGTGAGCCTATTCTTCAAAACGGACAATTCTTTTCCACTCACAGATGCTGCTTGACCCACTGAGTTCCTCCTGCAATTTGTTCTTTTGCTCCAGATTCCAGCATCTGCAGTCTCTTATGTCTCTGATAAAGTCAACACACTCTGTAAATACTCACCAGGCCTGTCAGCATCTGTGAAGACAGAAACGGTGAATGTATCTGGGTTTTTTCTTTGTCTCTTGCCGGTAGCTTTGGCGACGTCTGAATCGTTTGGTTAGAATGGTTCGACTTTGTGAAGGTTCTCCAAAGCAGAACATTGTAGTTTGAGACCATTGATCGCAAACAAGCAACAGGTTATGAGATGAACATCACACAATCCCTTTGCAAACGAGAGTGAATGCCAAGTCAACTATTTGGTATCTATATAAATTTAACAAGAAAAATTGGATGCCTTTAGCCATGGGATTAAAAAAAATATTGTTATGTTTATACATGTGACAAGTCTTCTTGGATTGCTCATTGAACTTGTGTTTCATCAAATAAGCCTTCCAAGTTTGTTTTGCCCCAAGCCATTGAAACATATTGAAGGGAGCAGCTTGCTGGCTAGTCATTGCTTATTGGAACAGCCTCCTATGTTGTTGGTGCTAATCTGCTCATTACATTGTAACCTGCCCCAAAGCAGATGACTCAGGGCTCTTGGTCCCCTGAACGAGGTAATGTAATCAACTTGCTTGCTGTTGCTCTCTGGATTCCTTTAGCTGGAAGGTCCCCCAAAGGTAATGGTTGTCTTGCTGTGCATAACTGTGGTTGAAAGAGCTAAATGCAAGAGGAAAGCTGTGTGTGTGTGACTCGTTATGGATGTGTTGGTTTAATGGGTTATGTTGATGAACAGTTATTCCACAGTAAATTAAACCTTAAACCAAAACTACACAGGTTGGTAATATGAAACAAGACCAGAAAATGCTTGAAACACCCCAAAGGCGTACAGGTTTGTTGGTTAATTGGCTTTTGGTAAAAATTGTAAATTGTCCCTAGCGTGTAGGATGGTGTTAGTGTGCAGGCATCGCTGATCGGTGCGGACTCGGTGGACCGAAGAGCCTGTTTCCATGCTGAATCTCTAAACTAAACTCTGCTGGTCAGGCAGCATCTGTGGAAGGGGAAATAATGAAAGTTTTAGGTTTGGGACCCTTCATCAGAACTGGGAAAGGGAGGGAAAAAAAGTTGTTTAGAGATAAAGTATAAAAACAGGGCTTTTAACCCAATGAGTCCCCACCGACCAACTCTCACTCATTCACCAAGATAGACACAATGTGATTGAATAACTCAGCGGGTCAGGCAGCATCTCCTGCCTGACTCGCTGAGTTACTCCAACGTTTTGTGTCTACCATTGGTATAAACCAGCATCTGCAGTTCTTTGTTTCCATATTCTATCACCCAGTCACACCTATCTCTATGTTTTCCCACATTTCCCATCCACTCCCTACACTGGAGGTAATGTATAGAGGCCAATAACCTGCAAACCCACAAGTCTTTCCTCTATAGGTTTGGACTAAAGATTTAAAGATGTCAGTTCAATGACCAAGTGACAGCAAACTAAAAGTGTACACCAAGTAACTGTGACCTTGAAGCCACCACAGTGCCACAAAGCCCATCTGACTTCATCAGAGTTCCTTGGGGAACAAAATTGGTTATCAAGATTCAAGATTCAAGCGAGTTTATTGTCATGTGTCCCAGATAGGACAATGAAATTCTTGCTTTGCTTCAGCACAACAGAACATAGTAGGCATGAATACAGAACAGATCAGTGTGTCCATATACCATTATATAAATATATACACACATGAATAAATAAGCAGATAAAGTGCAAATAAACAGATAATGGTCTATTAATGTTCAGAGTTTTGTTTCAGTTGAGTTTAATAGCCTGTTGGCTGTGGGGAAGTAGCTATTCCTGAACCTGGTCGTTGCAGTCTTCAGGCTCCTGTACCTTCTACCTGAAGGTAGCGGGGAGATGAGTGCGTGGCCAGGATGGTGTGGGTCCTTGATGATGCTGCCAGCCTTTTTGAGGCAGCAACTATGATAGATCCCCTCGATGGTAGGGAGGTCAGAGCCGATGATGGACTGGGCAGTGTTTACTACTTTTTGTAGTCTTTTCCGCTCCAAGGCGCTCAAGTGGCCGAACCAAGCCACGATGCAACCGGTCAGCATGCTCTCTACTGTCTTTCTCCTATATGTAACTCCAAACCCACAGCTCTTAGATACAGCCCAGCAAACTGCAGGGTTAGTTAGGGATGGACAATATACTGTATGGATGGACCACTGTACTCTGTAAATGAATGAATCGTAATGTTAAGGAAGGACTCAATCAGAGTTGAATCTGAATTGGCCATTCACCAACACCCATCCAGATGATCACGATCTTTGTGCCTTTCATGGCTTGCATGTTTTCCATGGAATTCCCCAAATTTGTGAGACGTTTGGATACTTGTTGAATGCATAGACGTTCTGCTCAGTAAGTCCAGCCTACGTTGGATCTCCAATGGTACGAGACCTAGTGGAACCCCTTCATCTTCTTCTTTCGTGTGGCGTGCACAGCCTAAAGTTGTTGGACAACTTGTTCTATTTGATCTTCCGTTTGTGCACGTCGAGTTGATTGCATTAGTCGAAACAGGGCAGACCACGTGAAGGTTGCAATCTTCCACCCCAGTGGAACCCCTCATCGGCATGGATATGTTAACTCCACACGGACAACAACCAAAGTCAAGAGTGAACGCAGGTGGATGGAGCTATCAGGTAGCTGCACTAACCGCTGCACCCTTTTTAGTTAGAGGGTGGTGAATCTGTGGAATTCTTTGCCACAGAAGGCTATGGAGGGCAAGTCAGTGGATATTTTTAAGGCAGAGATTGATAGATTCTTGATTAGTACAGGTGTCAGAGATTATGGGGAGAAGGCAGGAGAATGGGGTTAGGAGGGAGAGATTGATCAGCCATGATTGAATGGTGGAGTAGACTTGATGGGCCGAATGGCCTAATTCTACTCCTATCACGTATGGCCTTATGACCTTATGACCCAATCTGTCATCCTCGTAAGCGGAGACTTGCCTTTATATTATCACTTGTTATATAGTCATTGAAATAGTTATACTGCCATGTCAGAAATGTATGCTGCAAGTTCCTATAAACAGGAGCACGATAACGATCAAATAGCCTGCTTGTGCTAAGGATGTTCAATGAGGAACATATGTTGGACAGGTCACCATGAATCACTCCGCGATCTTTAACAAAATCCTTACATGTATGCTGAGAGAATGGAGCGGCTGGGCTTGTACACTCTGGAGTTTAGAAGGATGAGAGGGAATCTTATTGAAACATATAAGATTGTTAAGGGCTTGGACACGCTAGAGGCAGGAAACATGTTCCCGATGTTGGGGGAGTCCAGAACTAGGGGCTACAGTTTAAGAATAAGGGGTAAGCCATTTAGAACGGAGACGAGGAAACACTTTATCTCACAGAGAGTGGTGAGTCTGTGGAATTCTCTGCCTCAGAGGGCTGTGGAGCCCGGTTCTCTGGATGCTTTCAAGAGAGAGCGAGATAGGGCTCTTAAAGATAGCGGAGTCGGAGGATATGGGGAGAAGGGAAGAACGGGGTACTGATTGGGGATGATCAGCCATGATCACATTGAATGGCGGTGCTGGCTCGAAGGGCCGAATGGCCTACTCCTGCACCTATTGTCTATTGTCTATCAAGCAGGTTGTCAGTGGAAAGGATGTAATTCTGGCTGTGTAGCCTACCCTCAGTACCGCACTGTTGCAGAAACATAGAAAGTTAAGTTTAGTAAAGTTTAGTTTAGTTAAGGTTAGTTTAGTTTAGTTTAGTTAAGTTAAGTTAGGTTAAGTTTGGTTTATTGTCACATCTACTGTCGTACAGTGAAAAGCTTTTGTTGCGTGCTAACCAGTCAGCGGAAAGACTATACTTGATCACAATCGGGCCAGATACATGATAAAGAGAATAACATTAAGTGCAAGATCATGTAGCATAGTTAGAAATGCTATTGTTGGAGTAGAGATGGGATGGGCAGGTGGGACTACTGTAGCTGGGACATGTTGGCCGGTGAGGACTAGTTGGGCTGAAGGGCCTGTTTCCACACTGTATGACTCTAAAGTTTTTAAAGAGTGGAGCGATTGATTGTAATGCGTGATTGCGGATTCACTTCTGGGACCAGCACTCAGAGAACCGCCTGGTTTTGGGAGCTATCTTGGTATACGGTGCACTATAGGGCCAGGATGGTTTCAAAATAGAGTCACCAAGCCGACCGAGCCTCCAGTGCCAGATGCACGCATTAGGCTCCAGAAGGAGTCTTATGGCCCTGTCCCACGGTACGAGTTCATTCCAAGAGTTCTCCCGAGTAAAAAAAAAAATCAAACTCGTGGTAAGCACGGAGAATGAACGTAGCGGGTACGTCGGAGCTCGGGGACGTCTCTTAGCGGCTCGTAACGCTAACGGCAGGTACTCGGGAAGACTCGGTAAGACGGCAGGTAAGCTCGGGAAGACTCGTGAAGATTTTTCAACATGTTGAAAAAAGTCCACGAGAGCCCCGAGTACCGACGAGCGGCCATTACCGTAAATCTCCGAGTTCGAATCAGGGGCAAACTCAGGAGAACTCTTGGAATGAACTCGTACCGTGGGACAGGGGCCATGAGAAGTGAGTGATATCACAATGCCCGACTACAAATTGTCGAGAACAGTCAGCGATGCAGAAAACTACGGGAGTGTCTGCAAGCCATTAGCAAGTGCATCCTGCGAGGGGTGTTTTGGTAAGTAATGGGTTTCTGGTTAGGGAAGTAAGTAAACTTAGTGAGGGCAAAGGGTTAATGCAACATGGTAACTCATGTGGTTTTAGCAATTAGCAAACCAAACCCTTATTACGCAAAGCTACCATTAGCTCAGAGAGTTTAAAAAACAGTGTTCGCCGTGACGATCCTTGATATTTTCTGCTTAAGCATCTTAACTGAAAACACATTGTTCGTCCTGCGGAACTCAATGATCGTGTTTCAAGCTTACATTTTTGTACATGAGGAAACTTTCTTGGACAAGCCAGAAGCCAAACCCTGTTTCCCTGTAGCTGGATTTGAGATTAGCCAACGCTGCCATTAAGGCAAGAGTCAAACCCAAACTCTTCGCAGTTGGGAAATGTAATAACCAGATGTCCCCGTGCTCCGAGTGAACACTGGGAAATGCCTGAAATAAAGTTTTCTCGAATATTTCTCCGGGCATCCCCCGGGAATTACTGTCAACAAGAAAATCTGACCCAACACAATACATCATTTAAGAAAAACAAGGAACACTGTTTGACTTTCTACCAGCCCATTAACTGCCTGACTGCAGAACCTGGGAATGCCAGGAGTGTTCGAAGCTCGCCCAAGTATGTTTCTGCAAAAGATTGTTGCAGTGCAAAGCCACCACAGGACTGGGTTTTAACTGGATGAATGCCGTTTAACATGATCAATGGTAGACAAAAGTGCTGGAGAAACTCAGCGGGTGCAGCAGCATCTATGGAGCGAAGGAAATAGGCGACGTTTCGGGCCGAAACCCTTCAGGTTGTTCCCGATGTTGGGGAAGTCCAGAACAAGGGGTCACCGTTTAAGGATAAAGGGGAAATCTTTTAGGACTGAGATGAGAAAAACATTTTTTACACAGAGAGTAGTGAATCTCTGGAATTTTTTGCCACAGAATGTAGTTGAGGCCAGTTCATTGGCTATATTTAAGAGGGAGTTAGATGTGGCCCTTGTGGCTAAAGGGATCAGGGGGTATGGAGAGAAAGCAGGTACAGGATACTGTTGGATGATCAGCCATGATCATATTGAATGGCGGTGCAGTCTCGAAGGGCCGAATGGCCTACTCCTGCACCTATTTTTCTATGTTTCTATGTTTCTAGGTTGCCTATTTCCTTCGCTCCATAGATGCTGCTGCACCTGCTGAGTTTCTCCAGCACTTTTGTCTACCTTCGATTTTCCAGCATCTGCAGTTCCTTCTTAAATAACATGGACAATGTTTTGCCAGTTTACATCTATAAAACACCATTAGAACACTTGTTCCTGTCAGCTTTACTTGGACTGTCCCCCCCATGGTCCCACTTGGAGTTGAGAGGTTAATCAACACTTCATTCACTTCTCCTGCATGGTATTGCCTCCAGTTCTCTCATTGTCCGAGTCTTGGTTCTTGGTTCAATTCCCACTCCGGACACTGAGGGGAGTGCTGCATCATCCTTGAGAGGATATATTAATCAGAGAGGCCCTGTCTGTTCTCTCAGGAAGGTATGCTGTCACCATCTTAAAGAGCAAGGGAGGAATCTAGGGTATTGTAAAGCCTATATAATAAAGCCTGTGTGTCTATGTAAACTATTCCAACAGTACCTTCCAAACCCATGACATCTGCCAGTAAAAAGGACGAGGACATTCGATCCAATTTGAGATTCCAGCTACCAAGACAGATGTGTACAGCAATTCATTCTTCCCCCGCACAATTAAAGCATGGAATAATCTTCACCCTACCATAGTTGCCCAACCAGATGCAACTAAATTTAAGGTAGCTCTTTCTTCCCAAAAACCCTTTCTGGCTTAAGTCCTCCCTCCACCACCTCCAGTTTAAATTCCATTTGGAATATTTTGGAGGACCAAGAAACCAAGAACCAAGAACCAAGACCAGAGGAACTTGGGAGCACCGTCACCTACAGGCTCCCCTCCCAAGTCTTGGAAAAAATATCCATGCTCTTATATTGTCACCGGGTCTGGATGCTTTCAAGAGAGAGTGAGATAGGGCTCTTAAAAATAGCGGAGTCAGGGGATATGGGGAGAAGGCAGGAACGGGGTACTGATTGGGGATGATCAGCCATCATCACATTGAATGGCGGTACTGGCTCGAAGGGCCGAATGGCCTACTCCTGCACCTATTGTCTATTGTCTATTGTCTAATTTCTGGAACTTGCTTCACAACGCTTCTAGTTTAGTTTACTTTAGTTAAGCTAAGTTGAGTTAAGTTGAGTTAAGTTTAGTTTAGGTTAGGTTAGTTTAGTTAAGTTTAGTTAAGTTTAGTTTTGTTTGGCTTATTGTCACGTGGACTGAAGTGCAGTGAAAAGCTTTTTGTTGCATGCCAACCAGTCAGCGGAAAGACAATACATGATTACATTCGAGCCATCCACAGTGTACAGATATATATATTAAAGGAAATAATGTTCAATGCAATAAAGTCCTGTCACCACTTCACTCTATGTTATCAGACTGCGGTGAATGCTCTGCACCTGTGCTGCTGTTTTTCTAAGTGTAGAAAGGGACTGCAAAAACACTTTATTCAGATGTCAGAGGTTCTGGTAGAATGTGGTTAGGAGGGAGATATAGATCAGCCATGACACTTAGTCAGAGGGTAGTTAATTTGTGAAAATTAATTGCCTCAGAGGGCTGTGGAGGCCAAGTCAGTGGATATTTTTAAGGCAGAGATAGACAGATTGTTGATTAGAACGGGCGTCAAGGGTCATGGGGAGAAGGCAGGAAAATGGGGTTAGGAGGCACAGATCAGCCATGATTAGAAACATAGAAACATAGAAAATAGGTGCAGGAGGAGGCCATTCGGCCCTTCGAGCCAGCACCGCCATTCATTGTGATCATGGCTGTTCGTCCCCTATCAATAACACGTGCCTGCCTTCTCCCCATATCCCTTGACTCCACTAGCCCCTAGAGCTCTATCAAACTCTTTCTTAAATCCATCCAGCGTCTTGGCCTCCACTGCCATCTGTGGCAGGGAATTCCACAAACTCACAACTCTCTGGGTGAAAATGTTTTATCTCACCTCAGTCTTAAATGGCCTCCGCTTTATTCTAAGACTGTGGCCCCTGGCTCTGGACTCGCCCAACATTGGGAACATTTTTCCTGCATCTAGTTTGTCCAGTCCTTTTATATTGAATGGCAGAGTAGACTCGATGGGCCGAATGGCCTAATTCTACTCCTATAACTTGTGAACGTGAATGGCAGAGTAGACTCGATGGGCTGAATGGCCTCATTCTACTCCTATAACTTGTGAATGTGAATGGCAGAGTAGACTTGATGGGCTGAATGGCCTCATTCTACTCCATCACTTATGATCTTATGATGTTTCGCAGAGAGACACTGCGAAGACAGGACTTTTCTATGTTCTACGTCCTAATGGCACTTGGGAAGCACCTCCATTGGAAGGTCCAGCGGTTTAAGAAGGCGGATCATCACCACCTTCTCAAGGGCAGGCAGGGATGGGTAATAAATACTGGGCCTCGCTAGCTGTGTCCAAAGCAAATTAATAATGGAAGAAAGAACCTTCCCTTATCCCGGAAGGCCCTCCCTCCTGCAGTCTGCCTTTCAAGCCCTAGGCTGGCACTTAACCCCATGAGTTCTCTCCACTTTGGTCTCTTGCACTCGGAGCCTCAATGGTATCATGTGTGGTTGGCCCCTCAGGCCTTCACCTGTGTTTCTGCATAAACCAATCCCTGTGGGCATTGCCAGGGAGAATAACATGTACCAGATCAGATTGGCACGCATTGGCAAGCGATTTATCACTGTAGCTCAAAACGCTCTGAACAGGATAAAATTCATAGTGGCAATGATTAATGAAAACAAATTCCTGTGTTTCTGGGGCCAAGTGGCTTAAATTTCTCTCTTCCGAAATATGGCTTGAATCACTAAACATCTGACTGTTATAAAGTGGAACGAGAATATTGGGTATAACATTCAGAATCCAGTTTTCAACAACACATTATCCCTTGTACAAACATTAAAATATTAAAGTGTAGATATATTATGTGCTGGTTCACACTGTTGAAGCTTTGATTCCTAGCGTGTAATTTCCTTCAAGGCTGTTTGTTTCAGTTTCCAAGTTGGCTCAAGCCTTAAAGACCACTTGTTGGAGATTTTGGACCTACAGGCAAATAGGTCGCTACTTATAGAATGTATACGTCTATAAAGTATACGTCTTGTTGAGTCTCATTGTCTGTAACTCGCTTTCCCCTAGCCCACAGCCAACAATGGCCTGTTTCCTTTATCATCGTTAAGGGCCTGTCCCACTGTACGAGGTAATTCAAGAGCTCTCCTGAGTTTAAAAAAAATCAAACTCGTGGTAAGCACGTAGAATGTACGTAGCGGGTAGGTCGGAGCTCGGGGACGTCTCTTAGCGGCTCGTAACGCTAACGGCAGGTACTCGGGAAACGCGGTAAGCTCGTGAAGATTTTTCAACATGTTGAAAAATGTCCACGAGAGCCCCGAGTACCCACGAGCGGCTATTACCGTAATTCTCCGAGTTCGAATCAGGGGGAAATCGGGAGAACTCTTGAATTAGCTCGTACAGTGGGACAGGGCCTTTACTTTTTTGCATATCTTTCGTTCATTTGTTCCATATCTCTCTATACCACCGTCTATATCTCTCATTTCTCTTTCACCTGACTCTCAGTCTGAAGAAGAGTCTCGACCGGAAACGTCACCTATTCCTTTCCACCAGAGATGCTGCCTGACCCACTGAGTTACTCCAAGTTTTTGTGTCCATCTTCTAAAAAATATATACTTTTAGAATATATTATGTTGATTGGCACTAATATGCAGGGAATGGAGGAATAGGGATTACGTGCAGGTAGAATCTGACATCATGGTTGTACAAACTGTGAGGGTTTTGGGGCCTGGATAGAGTGGATGTGGGGAGGATGCTTCCACTAGTGGGAGAGTCTAGGGCCAGAGACCACAGCCTCAGAATTAAAGGATGTTCTTTTAGGAAGGAAATGAGGAGGAATTTCTTTAGTCAGAGGGTGGTGAATCTGTGGAATTCTTTGCCACAGAAGGCTGTGGAGGCCAAGTCAGTCGATATTTTTAAGGCGGAGATAGATAGAATCTTCATAAGTACGGGTGTCAGAGGTGATGTGGAGAAGGCAGGAGAATGGGTTTAAGAGGGAAAGATAGATCAGCCATGATTGAATGACGGAGTAGACTTGTTGGGCCGAATGGCCTAATCCTGCTCTTATCACTTATGAACAAGTACTATTCCTGTAGAAACAAACAGCTGCTAATCAATGTGATTACTATCGATGGGTACTCGATGCTTGGATTGGATATTTGTAGGGTAGATTTTGATTGTCATGTGTACCGAGGTAGAGTGAAAAGCTTTTGCTTGTGTGATATCATGTCAAAGAAAAGATTATACATGATTACAATCAAACTGTCCACAATGTACAGATAAGGGGTTCAACATTTTGTGCGAGACAATGTCCAATTAAAGATAGTTCAAAGATCTTGTGGAGGTAGATGGGAGGTCATTGCTCTGGCTGATGAGAGGTCCATTCAGTTGCTGGGAAGTAACTGCCCCTGAATGCGGAGGTGTGCGTTTTCAAGCTTCTCTACCTCTTGCTCGATGGGAGAGGGGAGAAGTGGGAGTGACCGGGGTGAGACTGGTCCTTGATTATGCTGCTGGCCTTGCCGAGGCAGCATGAGGTGTAGATGGAGTCAATGGAAGGGAGGTTGGTTTGCTTGACAGTTTGAGCTACCTCCACAACTTTCTAGACTTTCTTGCGGTCTTGGATGGAGCTGTTCCCGTAATGTGGGCTGAAGGGCCCGCAACTGTGCTTATGATTCTATGACATTTGCAAACCACTGCTACTAATAAAATTCACAACTACTTCTCCGCAATTCTGTACGCAGCCCTGTTCATCCTTCAGTTTAAATAGGGCCTTGATTTGACCACGGAATACATGTTTATTTGACGAAAGAACCAGAGGTGAAATGAGAAGAAAACTTACAAGCAGTAAATTGCCTTGGTCTGGCAGTGTAAACCCCCCGTCCCACGGTACGAGTTCATTCCAAGAGCTCTCCCAAGTTTGCCCTGATTCGAACTCGGAGATTTACGGTAATGGCCACTCGTCGGTACTCCGGGCTCTCGTGGACATTTTTCATCATGTTGAAAAATCTTCATGAATCTTCCCGTGCTTACCTGCCGTTAGCGAGTCTTCCCGAGTACCTGCCGTTAGCGCTAAGAGACGTCCCCGAGCTCCGACGTACCCGCTACGTTCATTCTCCGAGTTTGATTTTTTTTTAACTCGGGAGAGCTCTTGGAATGAACTCGTACCGTGGGACAGGGCTATTACAAACAGATTCAGTAGACGTTTTCTAAATAGATTTGGAAGCGGAGAGTAAGATGAATTGCATTGTTCTTTCAAAGAGCTGGCACAGCCAGGATGGACCAAATGGTCTTAAAAACAAAGGACATTTATTATCACATGTAGTGTGTAGTGAAATTTGACTTGCTATTGCAGCACACAAATAAAGGTAAGACACAACATCAAGAGAATTTAACAGTAAACATAAAAAACATCCCCCCAAAATGGTTCCCACTGCAGGGGAAGGCAACAAAATGAATGAACTCGTACTGTGGGACAGGGTTTTTTACACTGCCAGACCAAGGCAATTTACTGCTTGAAAGTTTTCTTCTCATTTCACCTCTGGTTCCTCCGTCAAATAAATGGGTGTTCTGTGGTCAAATCAAGGCCCTGTTTTAAAACAACTTCCTGTGTGGGAAGGCAGCTTAGACTTAGAGCAACCAGTCTTCACAGTTCCTATGAGATTGAGCTATTGCATAGAATCTGTACCACAGCCTGCAGAGTGTTCGTGAGCAGAGACACCAGGGAGGACTGTATCTCAAAGCAAGGTAAAGGAGCCAGATCCTACAGTGTCAGTTCGCAAACAAAGAACTCAGTAGATGAAGGCAAATTGCGGCAAATTATCAGTTTTGGTGCCCACTGGGAGATGTGCAGGATGGAGTTCAGTTGAAGGGAGTGCCTAACACGGAGGGAGGAAATTAAACACAAAACCCACACAAGACCGATCAAGCACTCTGCACAAATATTCCCGGAGAAAAAGATTGAAGTGTGGGGATTTGCCCGACGCTCAGTCTGATAGGTGGTAATAACCCCGTATAATTACTCAGGTACAAAACTAATTGGAAATATTGCAAATGTCAAGCAAAACTGGCATTTAAGCACAAATTCTGCGATGTTAATTGCTGAACAGGTGCGAGTTCGAATCTAAATGAGGGACATGATTAGACGAGCCCACAGAACAAATGTGGCCTGTGATTGAGTCAACTACATAAATTATTTAGCAATCTAGGCGACCAGTAAAGGTCATGTTGATTTAACCTTTTGTTTGTGACAGGAAGTAAAATATAAATATGTCACCTCCCCGAGCACCGCCACCCGACACCCCGTCCCTCCTCCCGCCTCCCCGCACCCCCACCCTCCCTCCATCCCCATCTCCCTCCCTCCCCAAAGTAGCCAACACATTCACGGGCGCAGCGGTACAGCTGCTGCCTTGCAGCGCTTACAGCGCCAGAGACCCGGGTTCGATCCTGGCTACGGTGCTGTCTGTACGGAGTTTGTACGTTCTCCCCGTGGGTTTTCTCCGAGAACTTGGGTTTCCTCCCACACTCCAAAGGCTTACAGGTTTGTAGGTTAATTGGCTTGATATAAATGTAAAAATTGTCAGATAGTGTTATTGTGCGGGGGATCACTGGTCAGTGCAGACTCGTTGGGTCGAAGGGCCTGTTTCTGCGTTGTATCTCCAAACTAAACTAAACTAAACAACTTTACTGTTAAGTAGCACCAGCACATCTGTTGTGTTTCAGATCGGGACCCTTCTTCAGACCGATCAGCGTGAAGAAGGGTCGCGACCCGAAAGGTTACCCATCCATGTTCTCCGGGGATGCTGCCTGACCCGCTGAGTCCAACACTTTGTGTCCTTTTTTGTCAATGGGAGGCATATTTATAGTCTTAAATCCCTCCGTCTCTCTCTCTCTCTCTCTCTCTCTCTCTCTCTCTCTCTCTCTCTCTCTCTCTCTCTCTCTCTCTCTCTCTCTCTCTCTCTCTCTCTACCCCACCAAGAACTTTACTTCCAAGTACAAGTACGTTCTGCTGTAATGTGTGCTTTCACAACATGAATTGGATGTAACGAGAATTATGAATTGGAGAGCACTATTTGTATTTTTTGGGCATAATTGCTTATCATGCAATGTCGATCTGAGCTTGGCCACCATTTAAAAGTTACCTGGGAAATTGGCAAGCAGAGAAAAAGCTGTCTTGGTAAAAAATATTTCCATGTAACATCCCCGCAGTACACACCGTTGTCTCTTACAAACACAGCTGCTGCTTTCACCACGGGTGGCCATTGAAATTGACAAGTGATCACTTCTTTTGTTGAGCAATGATACTCTATTTGGCAACATAGCATATAGTCATCAGTATTTTCCATTTGCCATAACAAAAATAATCTTAGAGCTTTTAAAAATACCTTTATTTTTTTAAATCTTTTTTTTTGTTGAAAATATTTTTTATTGGAGATAAGTACATAACATATTAACATCATTACCAGTCTTGCATTTTTAAATTGATAATATTGTCAATTATTATTACACTGTCTCCAATACCTTTTGCCTTTTTTTGTTTTTTTTAAACTAGATAGAACTAAAAATATAGATGAAGTAAAGAAAGAATAGAGAGAGAAGAAAAGAGAGAGAAAGACAAAAAAAAAAAAAAAAAGAAAAAGATAGTTAAAGATGAATGGAAACATTTATTAAGATAAAAAACTTCGTTCGAGATATATTCGTACATTTCAGAGTATAACATTTCATCCATTCTTTAGCCCGAGTGTTAGTCAGGTTCCTGTGCTGATTTTTTAAAATCTTGCAGGAAATAAAACTCTCTTTCCCCATACTTCCTTTGCCCCATCGACACCAGTGCCTTCATAACATACACAAGGTTTCTCAGGAATACTTCTATCATGTTAAGGCAGAACTACCTGTAAATAACTACTGTAAATCTTTCTCAGTCAGTAATAATTTAGTTTGGTTTAGTTTAGAGATTCCGTGTGGAAACAGGCCCTTCGGCCCACCGAGTCCGTGCCCACCAGCAATCCCCGCACATTTACACCATCCTACTCACACTTGGGACAATTTACAATTATACAACGCCATTTAACCTACAAACATGCACGTCCTTGGAGTGTGGGAGGAAACCGGAGATCCCGGAGAAAACCCACGCAGGCCACGGGGAGAACGTGCAAACTCCGTACAGACAGCACCCATAGTCAGGATCGAACCCGGGTTTCTGGCGCTATTAGGCAGCAAATCTACCGCTGCCCACTACCCATCCGCCCGCTTCTATCATGTTAAGGCAGAACTACCTGTAATAACTATTCTTCCTCGATCAGTGATGTCGATTGGGGGAGTCGGTTCTAGGCAGAATACTGGGTATTTTTTACATGTGGTCCTCTTAAAAAATAATGCCCGGGAGCTTTGCTGTGCACTTGAAAGGGCTGAAAAGGGTTGAGTTTAACATCTCATCAGAGAGCTGACACCTCTGACACTGCAGCACTGTAGGTAGCTGGCAATATATTTGTTCACCATTATGATTCAGTAACTTCCAGCTCAGCTGGCGATAGCAGGAGGCATCGACTGAGAAATGGATTCAGCCCACATTGCGATACCTTTCAGAATAACATAGAAACATTGAAAATAGGTGCAGGAGTAGGCCATTCAACCCTTCGAGCCAGCACCGCCATTCAATATGATCATGGCTGATCATCCAAAATCAGTACCCAGTTCCTGCTTTCTCCCCATATCCCTTGATTCCGTTAGCCCGAAAAGCTAAATCTAACTCTCGCTTGAAAACATCCAGTGAATTGGCCTCCACTGCCTTCTGTGGCAGAGAATTCCTCAGATTCACAACTCTCTGGGTGAAAAGTTTTTTCCTCATCTCAGTCCTAAATGGCCTACCCCTTATTCTTAACCTGTGACCCCTGGTTCTAGACTCTTCCAAGATGGGGAACATTTCTCCTGCATCTAGCCTGTCCAATCCCTTAAGAATTTAATATATTTTTTATAAGATCCCCTCTCTTCCTTCTAAATTCTTGTGAATATGAGCCCAGTCGATATCCAAACAAATTAGGGTAGAGATTTAAAAGGGACCTCAGGTTCATCCGTAACTGGAACGACTGCCAAAGAAACCTATAGAGGTGGATATAATGATGACTTTCAGAAGACATGTTCGACAGGTATATGGATAAGAAGGCTTTAGAGGGATGTGGGCCAAATGCAGGCAAAAGATCAGGTGCGGTAGAGTTACCACCTTACAGCGCCTGAGTCCAGGGTTCGATCCTGACTACGGGTGCTGTCTGTACGGAGTTTGTACGTTCTCCTCGTGACCGAGTGGGTTTTCTCTGGGTGCTCCGGTTTCTTCCCACACTCAAAAGACGTACAGGTTTGCAGGTTAATTGGCTTTGGTAAAAATAATATGTTGTCCCTAGTGTGTGTAGGATGGTGCTAGTGTATGAGCATCGCTGGTCGCCGTGGACTAGGTGGGCCGAAGGGCCTGTTTCCACGCTGTATCTCCAAACTAAACGGGACTAGCCCAGAATGCCAACTTGGTTTGCATGGACAAGGTGGGCCGAAGGGTCTGTTTGCTGCTTTGCAGCTCGATACCTCTCTAAGTTGCTGTCACTTCTCAACTCAGCTTACACACGAAGGGGGAGAAAAAAGTATGGGTTGTTGAAGGGTGGTGCGGAGGTCGGTCAGAGCGAGACGGACCTTGGAATTCCTCTCTGCCTCAAGGATTGGAAAGGGATCAATCCAAGATGAAATCTTTTTAGTTCTTTTTTCCAAACTCGGGAAGAGCAAAAGAGGAAAAATGTGGGAGCCAGAACTGCAAAGACGAAAGAAAAAGAAGCAGGAGCTGCAATAACTCTGCAAGAGTTGTAATAATTCTTCTTATGGAAGGAAGCAATTGTTTTTGAGATAGCAAGAAAGAAGACTTTTGAGAAGTTGCCAAGGCTGGGGAAGTTTTATTTTGAGCAGAGATTGGCCGCAACTGGGGCTTGTTTGTTTTCTTTGGAGCAGAGGAAATGGAGGGGAGATTTTATTGAGTAATAAATTATAAGGGGTATGAAAAGAGAGGATTCCTTGGTTTCCCCTGGAGATCACTAACAAGAGGGCACAGATTTAAAATAATTGGTCGGAGGATTAGATGGGATGTGGAGAGAAATGTTTGCAGCCAGGGGGAGGTTGGGGGCTGGAACTCACTGTCTGAAAGGGTGGTGGAGGCAGGAATGTCCGTCTCATTTTTAAAGGGGCTCTTGGACAGCTGTAAGCTGCAAGGGTGGGGAACGGCGGCTGGGAAACGGGATGAGGGTGGATTGCTCTTTATCAGCGTGGACATGATGGGCCGAATGGCCTCCCCCGTGTGTGGTCCATTTCTTGGAAGGGTCCCCAACCCGAAACGTCGCCTATCCATGTCCTCCAGAGAAGCTGCCTGACCCACGGAGTTACATAGAAAATAGAGAAAATAGGTGCAGGAGGAGGCCATTCGGCCCTTCGAGCCAGTACCGCCATTCATTGGGATCATGGCTGATCGTCCCCTATCAATAACCCGTGCCTGCCTTCTCCCCATATCCCTTGACTCCTCTAGCCCCTAGAGCTCTATCTAACTCTCTCTTAAATCCATCCAGTGACTTGGCCTCCACTGCCCTCTGTGGCAGGGAATTCCATAAATTCACAACTCTCTGGGTGAAAAAGTTTTTTCTCACCTCAGTCTTAAATTACCTCCCCTTTATTCTATGACTGTGGCCCCTGGTTCTGGACTCGCCCAACATTGGGAACATTTTTCCTGCATCTAGCTTGCCCAGTCCTTTTATAATTTTATATGTTTCTATAAGAATCCCCCTCATCCTTCTAAACTCCAGTGAATACAAGCCTATTCCTCCAGCACTTTGCGTTTTTACTAAAGATTCCAGCATCTACAGTTCCTGTGCCTTCATTTCTAAGACCCTTTGGACCATGTTGTGAATGAGGATGAGTCTATTGGGATGATACATGACTTTGTCTACATAGCCCATGCGATGAAATACTTTGGTGATGATAATTGAGTGTACTGACTTGGAGAAGGGTTTCCTCTGGAGGGGGGTGGGGGGGGGAGGGGGCAGGGGGGATGTGTCATAAGTTGGCCGATTAGGAAAAGGGGAGATGCAACGAGACCTGGGTGTCATGGTACACCAGTCATTAAAAGTAGGCAAGCAGGTGCAGCAGGCAGTGAAGAAGGCGAATGGTATGTTAGCATTCATAGCAAAAAGATTTGAGTATAGGAGCAGGGAGGTTCTACTGCAGTTGTACAGGGTCTTGGTGAGACCACACCTGGAGTATTGCGTACAGTTTTGGTCTCCTAATCTGAGGAAAGACATTCTTGCCATAGAGGGAGTACAGAGAAGGTTCACCAGACTGATTCCTGGGATGTCAGGACTTTCATATGAAGAAAGACTGGATAGACTCGGTTTGTACTCGCTAGAATTTAGAAGATTGAGGGGGGATCTTATAGAAACGTACAAAATTCTTAAGGGGTTGGACAGGCTAGATGCAGGAAGATTGTTCCCGATGTTGGGGAAGTCCAGAACAAGGGGTCACAGTTTAAGGATAAGGGGGAAATCTTTTAGGACCGAGATGAGGAAAACATTTTTCACACAGAGAGTGGTGAATCTGTGGAAATCACAGAAGGTGGTTGAGGCCAGTTCATTGGCTATATTTAAGAGGGAGTTAGATGTGGCCCTTTTGGCTAAAGGGATCAGGGGGTATGGAGAGAAAGCAGGTACAGGATACTGAGTTGGATGATCAGCCATGATCATATTGAATGGCGGTGCAGGCTCGACGGGCCGAATAGCCTACTCCTGCAGCTATTTTCTATGTTTCTATGTTTCTATGTAAGTTTTCATGGAAGAAACTATTAAATTGTTATCCTTTATATGTGACTCCGGGCTTCCCAATGTCATTTACTCCTAACTGTCTCCTAAATCAAGTGGCAGCGACAATAAATAGTGGTCTTGCCACCAATCCTATGAGCAGTGATGAAAAGAAAATGTCTCCAGAGCGTGATAACGTTGTCTGTTGTCCTGGTCTATCAGTTCTCGTTCCGGGAACTCCAGAACCTTATATATCCCCATCACCACAGTGCCCGGAGGAACCGCACAATATGGAAATCCTTCCCTACCACCTCACACTTCGTCTGCCTCGATTTTTGCCCCCCGATGAGAATCTTTTTTTTTTTTAAGAGATACAACGCAGAAGCAGGCCTTTTCGGCCCACCAGCAATCCCCGCACATTAACACTATCCTACACACACACTAGGGGCGATTTTACATTTACGCAGCCAATTAACCAACAAGTCTTTGGAGTGCGGGAAGAACCTGAAGATCTCTGAGAAAACCCACGCAGGTCACGGGGAGAGCGTGCAAACTCCGTACAGACAGCACCCGTAGTCAGCATCGAACCCGGGACTCTGGCGCTGCAAGGGCAGCAAAACGACCGCTGTTCCATCGTGCACCCTCACCCTAGTCTTAAATTTGCTCCCAACATTCCTCAGCGTCCATTCCTGATAGTTCCCATCACTGACATCATCCCTGTTCTTCCTTCAATGTGTAATAAATATTTGTTGCTCACTTGAATACAAAGCAGTGAACAACAGTCAGACAACACAATGTAAAAAAAAATGGCTGTGTATTAAGGACTGTTATTGTCAATACCTGAATGATACAAATGTCTTTGTTGCTTTTCACTCAATGGATCTCTAGTGTAGGAACTGCGCATGCAGGTTTATACCGAAGATGGACATAAAATGCTGGAACGATTCAGCGGGACAGGCAGCATCTCTGGATAGAAGGAATAGGTGACGTTTCCGGTCGGGGCCCTTCTTCAGACTTGAAACATCACCCATTCCTTCTATCCACAGATGCTGCATGTCCCGCTGAGTTACTCCAGCAATTTTGTGTCGATCTTCAATGGATTTCTAGTTCCTTGTTCAATTACATTTTTTTCTTAGTTTTTGCATAGTTATCCACATTATATTGCCTAGTTTTAGTGAGGATGGTTAGAATGGGGTTGGATTTGAGAGCCCCACCTTCACTGTTCACTGGGACTAAATCTTTGCAGATACAGCGTGGAAACAGGCCATTCGGCCCACCCAGTCCACTCCGACCAGCGACCACCTTGTACACTAGCAGTATCCTACACACTAGGGACAATGTTACAATTTACTGAAACTGTAGACCTGCACGTCTTTGAAATGGGGGAGGAAACCAGAGCACCCGGAGAAAACCCACAAGGTCGCAGGGAGAACGTACAAACTCCGTACAGACAGCACCCGTAGTCAGGATCGAACCAGGGTCTTTGGTGCTGTAAGGCAGTAACTCTACCGCTGCGCCATTCATAAGTTATAGGAGCAGTGTAAGACCATTCGGCCCATCAAGTCTACTCCGCCATTCATTCATGGCTGATCTATCTATCCCTCGGCCACCGTGCTAGAATTCGCGCCTCAGTTGCTCTGCGGGAGCAGCTTCTCCAAGGAGGGCTAAAGTGGCTCAAGAAGAAGCCTCACCATCTTCTCACGGGCAACTACAGGGCGCGCAGTAAATCTGGCTTTGCCTCTAACATCCCCATCCAGCAAATTAATTTACAAAGAAGAACAAAACCTCCAAAGTGCTTCGTCGCGTCCTGGGATGTCCTGAGGTTTCGTATGTTGAGATGTAAATTCAACACTTGCTTTATCGGGAGCGTATCAGTGGTGGGGCTTGCTGTCAGTGCAATGACTCGCTGGAGGAGTGAGATGAAGAGGCTGTCAGGAGTGATCGTGTTTGATGTTCAGGCTCTCTGCCTCTCTTTCTCTCGCTGTCTGTCAGCCTCCCTGCAGCCACCAGGGAGCTGTTGAAGCTCAGGTTTCAGTGTCTCTGCATTAACCAGTCCCTTCGTGACTCACTCTCACAAGGCTGCCTGCAAAATGAAAGGCTTGCAGAGAATCTTCACCCAGCTAACAGTTTTGCACAGTTTACGGCTCTTTATTTCAGGCATGGGTTCCCATCCTCATTGCTCACACGTTACATAAAATGTTACAGTGGCTGCGACGTACTCACACCGAAAAACAGAGGCCTTCTTGCCAGTGTCATGGGCCCATACTACACCCACATACAATCACAAATACACACGCATGCTCACACGCATACATGCACACGCACACATGCACACACAATCGCAGACACACACGCACAATCACAGATTCACACGCACAAACACAGATACACATACGTACACGCATGCACACACGCACATGCACACATTTACAATCACAGATACACATATGCACACACACACGCACGCACAATCACAGATACACGCACACATGTACACACAATCACAAATACACACGCACAATCAGATTGACACGCACAAACACAGATACACATACGTACACGCATGCACACACGCACATGCACACATTTACAATCACAGATACACATATGCAAACACGCGCACCCGCACAATCACAGATATACACGCACACACATACGCGCTATCACAGATACACACACACACACGCGCACAATCACAGATACACATACGTACACACACGCACATATTTGCAATCACAGATACACATATGCACACACATGTACACACACATGCACACCCACACATGCTCAAGCACACAATCGCGCACACACTCACAGCCACACACACAGATGCACAGATGCACATATACACACACACACACACAGAGATGCACAAACGCACACAAACACACACACAAACACACACACACACACACACACACACACACACACACACACACACACACACACACACACACACAGATGCACACACGCACACAAACACACACAAACACACACACACACACACACACACACACACACACACACACACACACACACGCACACACACACACACACACACACACACAGATGCACACACGCACACAAACACACACACACACACACACACACACACACACACACACACACAGACACACACACACATACACACACATACACACACATAAACATATAAAAACACATGTAGACATGCATACAGACTTGCGAATAGACACACCAAAAACACATGCACACACTTACAAAAATACACACATACACACATAAAAAATCCACATGATTTCCCTCGACAATCACTCCCCTCCGTCTGGGCGGAATTGTCCTCACCCTCAGCATCATCTGTTTCGACTCCCCTGACTTTATCCAAGATAGTCACCTGTCCATTGTTCTCCAGGGATGCTGCCTGACCCACTGAGTCGCTCTGGCACTTGGTGTCTTTCCTTGGTAAACCGGCATCTGCAGTTCCTTGTTTCTACACCTCCTGCTATATACGTAGGGCCCACAGGACAATGCCGGTGTATGGAGCTTGATCAAGTGACCAGGCTGGCACCTGGAGAAAACCCACGCAGGTCACGGGGAGAACGTACAAACTCCATACAAACAGCACCCCTAGTTAGAATCGAACCCAGGTCTCTGGCTCTGTAAGGCAGCAACTCGACCGGTTGTTAAGGGCTTGGACACGCTAGAGGCAGGAAACATGTTCCCGATGTTGGGGAATTCCAGAACCAGGGGCCACAGTTTAAGAATAAGGAGTAAGCCATTTAGAACGGAGACGAGGAAACACTTTTTCTCACAGAGAGTGGTGAGTCTGTGGAATTCTCTGCCTCAGAGGGCGGTGGAGGCCGGTTCTCTGGATACTTTCAAGAGAGAGCTAGATAGGGCTCTTAAAAATAGCGGAGTCAGGGGATATGGGGAGAAGGCAGGAACGGGGTACTGATTGGGGATGATCAGCCATGATCACATTGAATGGCGGTGCTGGCTCGAATGGCCAAATGGCCTACTCCTGCACCTATTGTCTATTGTCTATTGTCTATTGTCTATTGTCTATTGTCTATTGTCTATTGTCTATTGCCACTGTGCCACCCTGGAATGGCAGCGTGCCGTGTACCCCTTGCAGGAGAGGAAGGAGGACAACGAGTTGCCAAATTTCTACTGTGCATTTCTAGGCAGCACTGCACCAAAAAGGGCATCGTCGTGATTAAACAAGGCACCTCGCCATTTGTTTAAAGACAGCCAGCAATGGCCATGCACTAGGATTTCACGCTGCATCGTGCTGGATCTAATTGAATCCTGCTTGCCAAACTGGAGACTGACCAGGATTAGTAGAAGCTGCCTGAGTGCCAGTCACATTGTTTTGACGCCTCAAACTGGAGAGCAGAGGGAGCCAAGCTTGTTGATAACTGGAGGCCGATTGTAGCAATCACATTTGTTGCATATTAGGCAGGGGATGTAAATCAAAGAGGTTGGAGGTCCTTCACCGAATCCCTGCCCTTTACTTTTACTAGCTACATTCCACTGCTGCTGGGTCTCCCTTCCCGCTGTGATCTCCCCACCTCCCCCCCTGCTCGCCCCCTCCCCACTCTTCGTGAGCCCCTCCTGAGTGCACCCAGTCTCCATAGCCCAGGGCTCTCTGAGGTGGGTCGGGGTGGGGGAGGACTTGGCAGGGCTGCGATTTGTAGCGCTAGGGGGTCAGAGGTGACAGGTCAAAGAGATTGACACCACTGGCTACCTCTCCTACTCCTTCCCCACCCCCCCCCCCCCCCTTCCACCACCACGACTTAAAAGCCAGCAGCATTTTACCGCTCGAGTTGCACGGAAGTTGTTGACTGACCTCCACTCTGCCCCGGTTCACAGCACCCAAAGGGAGCAACGTTGATTCGTTTAGTTTGGAGATACAGTGCGGAAACAGGCCCTTGGGCCCACCGAATCTTCACCCAACCAGCGACCCCTGTACTATCCAACACACTATGTTCCCCATGTTGGGGGAGGCCAGACACAGGGGCCACAGTTTAAGAAAAAGGAGTAAGCCATTTAGAACGGAGACGAGGAAACACTTTTTTCTCACAGAGAGTGGTGAGTCTGTGGAATCCTCTGCCTCAGAGGGCGGTGGAGGCCGGTTCTCTGGATGCTTTCAAGAGAGAGCTAGATAGGGCTCTTAAAAATAGCGGAGTCAGGGGATATGGGGAGAAGGCAGGGACGGGGTACTGATTTGGGAAGATCAGCCATGATCACATTGAATGGTGGTGCTGGCTCGAATGGCCAAATGGCCTACTCCTGCACCTTTTGTCTATTGTCTATTGACAATTTACAATTTTTACCGCAATTTTTACACGTCATAGGAGTGTGGGAGGAAACCGGAGCACCCGGAGAAAAACCCTATGCAGGTCACGGGCAAATATATGTGAAGCCCTCAGTGTTAGACGTCTCTGAGGGAAGCCTCTCATAAACATGGTTCTACATCAGCACCACTGTATTTTATTAGATTAGATGCTTTCTCATGTTTAACTGCTAACAGACACTATTCATCATGTATATATATATATATAAATATATTTTAATAAGCAGACTTAATTGCAACACATTCTCTTTATGATCCATAGTTTACATCTAGTAGCTGAAAGGCTTCCTGAAAAACACACTCGAATGGCAGTATTGATCCCAGTTTAACTTCAAGACTATGTATTGATCAGCGGAGATTACCAACTGAGAAACTCTCGATCAATTTCCTTTCTGAGGATGTGACGCTCCCGAGTTGTTCTCTGTCATTAAACTGAGGGGATCCGGGAGCTCGGAGACAGGATTCCCAGGATTAGGGAAAACCTGCTGCCGATTGGTTGAGCCACATAGCAACAAGGGCAGATTTGGTCTTTGTCACCCATTTGGGACTCTCTTTGTCCACCGGGGACACCAGGAACTGCAGATGGTGGTTTACAAAGAAAGTCACACAGTGCTGGAGGAACTCAGCGGGTCAGGCAGCATCTCTGGAGAACATGGATAGGTGACGTTTTGAGTCAAGACCATTCTTCAGACTTAGTTTAGTTGGTTACTGTCACATCATAAGGAACAGGAGTAGAATTAGGTCATTCGGCCCATCAAGTCTACTCCACCATTCAATCATGGCTGATCTATCTCTCCCTCTTAACCCCATTCTCCTGCCTTCTCCCCATAACCTCTGACATCCGTACTAATCAAGAATCTATCTATCTCTGCCTTCAAAATATCCACTGACGGCCTTCTGTGGCAAATAATTCCACAGATTCACCACCCTCTGACTAAAGAAATTTCTCCTAATCTCCTTCGTAAAAGAACATCCTTTAATTCTGAGCTATGACCTCTAGTCCTGGACTCTCCCACTAGTGGAAATATCCTCTCCACATCCACTCCTATCCAAGGTACACAAAAATGCTGGAGAAACTCAGCGGGTGCAGCAGCATCTATGGAGCGAAGAAAATAGGCAACGTTTCGGGCCGAAACCCTTCTTCAGACTGATAGGGGGGGGGGAGAAGAGAAGGAAAAAGGAGGAGGAGGAGCCCGAGGGCTGAGGGAGAGATAGGAAGGGGAGGAGACAGCAGGGGCTAACAAAATTGGGAGAATTCAATGTTCATGCCCACAGGATGCAGACTCCCCAAGCGGAATATGAGGTGCTGTTCCTCCAATTTCCGGTGTTGCTCGCTCTGGCCACGGAGGAGACCCAGGACAGAGTCTATCCAAGTCTTTCACTATTCTGCAATGTTTCAATGAGGTCCCCCCACATTCTTCCGAACTCCAGCGAGTACATGCCCAGTGCCGACAAATGCTCATCATGGGTTAACCATTCCTGGGATCATTCTTGTAATCCTCCTCTGGACCCTCTCCAGAGCCAGCACATCCTTGACATACACAGATGCAAGGTTTGCACCCTAGTGACATAAACATTGAATTCTCCCATTTCCGGTAGCACTTGCTGTCTCCTCCACTTCTCAGCTCTCCCTAAGCCCTCGGGCTCCTCCTCTTCCTTTTTCCTTTCTTCTCCCTGCCCCCCCCCCCCCCCCCCCCCCCCACCTCCCACCCTCCATCAGTCTGAAGAAGGGTTTCGGCCCGAAACGTTGCCTATTTCCCTCGCTCCATAGATGCTGCTGCACCCGCTGAGTTTCTCCAGCATTTTTGTCTACATCCTTGACATACACAGATTGAATTAATTTAGCTGCTGGTGTGAGTCTGTGGAATTCTCTGCCTCAGAGGGTGGTGGAGGCCGGTTCTCTGGATACTTTCAAGAGAGAGCTAGATAGGGGTTTTAAAGCTAGCGGAGTCAGGGTATATGGGGAGTAGGCTGGAACGGGGTACTGATTGGGGATGATCAGCCATGATAACAGTGAATGGCGGTGCTGGCTCGAAGGGCCGAATGGCCTACTCCTGCACCTATTGTCTTTGTATATTGGTGTTGGGACAAACCCCAGAGCAGTACTTTGACGGAATCGCAAGTGTCAGGAGTGGGGCTTGAACCCACCACCTCCTGGTTCAGACTCCTCCATTGCATGGGATGTTGCAGATCAGCCAATGCTCGAGTACCTGTAACCTGAGAAACCTGAGGGCGATCTTGAGCCAGCCCATCTTTTGTTTTGAAACCTACCCCCTCTCCTCCCTTCCTGGTGATCCAGAGATCGGATGCAGCAGGGAACACGAGATCCTAAAACAAACACCGTCAGTCCAAATTCAGAAATTGACAAGTTCCATCTGGAACCGTCCTTGTGAGAATACAGAGATTGATCCTCCGTTATCAAAGGTGACACCAGTGACTACCCCGGAAACTCCAGCCAACACGTCACACATGGCCAGTAGAAATGGTTCTGTATCTGGAGCAGAGTTATGGCATTATGTGGGTGTCAGGGTGGCGCAGCGGTAGAGTTGCTGCCTCACAGCGCCAAAGACCCAGGTTAGATCCTGACTATGGGTGCTGTCCGTGCAGAGTTGATGCGGTGACCCCGTGGGTTTTCTCCGGGTGCTCCGGCCTTCTCCCCACACTCCAAAGACACACAGGTTTGTAGGTTGGCTTCGGTAAAGATTGCAAATTGGTCCTAGTATGTAGGTTAGTGCTAGTCGGCGAGGACTCGGTGGGCCGAAGGGCCTGTTTCCCAGCTGTATATCGAAATTAAACTATAGCATCAAAGAGCCATTCAGCATGGAAACAGGCCCTTCAGCCCAACTCATCCATCCCAACCAAGATGCCCTGTCTATGCTAGTCCTATTTGCCCGTGTTTGGCCTGTTGTGAAGGTTGTGACCTAGAGGCACCAATCATCGTGTCATGGAGTACAAAATGGGCCCTTCAGCCCACTGAGTCCATGCTAACCATCATTCACCCATTTACACCCAATGTTATTATTCCCAGCGAATCCACTCGCTCACACACTGGGGGTCCGCAGACACAGAGTCTGAAGAAGAGTCCTGACTTGTTGGCCATTCCCCTCCACTGCATCTGTCCATTTCTGTCTGCGGATGGTGCCTGACTTGCCGAGTTCCTCCAGCAGTTTGTTTTTCAGCATCCGGTGGTACTTTCAAGGTTTTGTATCTTCTACTCAATGGGAGAGGGGGAAAAGACGGGATGATTGGGGCGTAGGTGGTCCCTTGATTATGCTGGCTACTAGGCAGCGTGAGGTGCAGATGGAGTCAGCGGTGGGGCGGGAGAGGGTGCGGGGGGTTGGGGGGGACTGGTACGTGTGATAGACTGGGCTACATTCACGATCTCCGCGGTTTCTTGCGGAGCAGTTGTGAAACCAAACTGCGATCCTTCAAACAGGATGATTTCTACGATGCAACTGCAGAAATTCCTCAGTCATGGGAGAAATGCTGAATTTCCTTGGCCTTCTGAGAAAGTGGAGGCGTTGGTATGCGTTCATGACTTTTTGTGTCAATGTGGTTGGACGAGAACAGATTGTTGGAGGGGGGGGGGGGGAGGTTGATTTTTACTCCTTGGAACTTGAAGCACTTGGTCATCTCAAGTATAGCACCATTGGTGCATGTACATCACCCCATTTCCTGAAGTCAATGACGTGCTCCTTTGTCATGCTGACATTGCAGGAGAGGTTGTTGTCTTGACAAGATTCCAGCATCTGCAGTCTCTCGTGTCTCCTGTCCCTTTAATTTGATTGGTGGTCGACAAGCAGTTTCACAGGCTTCAGAGTATGAAGAATTTTTAACCTGCATTTTATTTGTTTCCTCTCCTTTTAGCTTAGTTTAATGTGGAGATACAGCGCGGAAACAGGCCCTTCGGCCCACCGAATCCGCGCCGACCAGCGATCCCTGCACAACTAACACTATCCTTTACAATTTACAATTGTACCAGGCCAATTAGCCTACAAACCCTTACAAAACGGAGATCGCAGAGAAAATCCACGCAGGTCACGGGGAGAGCGTACAAACTCCATACAGACAGCACCCTCGTTTTCTTTTACCACGTCATTGGGCGGAGGAGTGTGGGCACTGAGGAAGGTTCGTTCCCACCGAGCCCCTCTGAGCCCCAGAGGAGTCGGGGCTAATCTTGAGTACCTGCCCTCGGTCACAGGAAGGGGCCCAGTCTACCCCAACTGTGTAACTGGAGCAGGGCTGCAGTGTAAAATATGTGCGGCACAGTCCGCAGCCTAACTTGTAAACGCTCATGATTACAAAAGAAGATCGGCCCATTGACATGTGTGGAAGATAGACAATAGACAATAGGTGCAGGGGTAGGCCATTCAGCCTTCGAGCCAGCACCGCCATTCTCTGTGATCATTACTGATCATCCACAATCAGTACCCCGTTCCTGCCTTCTCCCCATTTCCCCTGACTCCGCTATCTTTAAGAGCTCTATCTGACTCAAGATAGCAGAGAGTCCCATGGACTCAGTAGGGAGCTACTCACAAACCTTGGTCCAATCAAACTGTGTCCTGGCAACAATTGATACGGTTTGGGCTCGTGACGTGCTCATTGACGCGCCCCTTCATCTCTCATTCTTTCTCCCACTCTTTCTCTTTCTCTCTCTATCTCTCTCACTCCCTTTCTCCTTCACACTCTCACTCACACGATCTCACTCACACTTAGCCTTTCGAACTCTCTCACTCTCGCACCCTCTCTCTCTCATTCACTGGCTCTCTCACTCATTCTCTCTCACACACGCACACTTTCTTTGTCACACCCACATGCGTTCTCAATCCCGAGCACTCGTTCACACTTACACTGTTTCACGAGCACACTCGCACTACCAAGCTCACACCTACACGTATGTACTCTCTCACTGAGAGTCACACACCACACACACACACTGAACTTCACGCTCATTCACACTCACTTCTATTCTCTCCCCCCCCCATAACACCCCTCCTCACCCACATACATTTGACTCCGGTCTCATTTATAGAGGCATTATCTCCCAAGAATCCATGCCTCTTGGGGGGAGGGGGGGGGGGGTTGGAAAGGGTTGGGGGGATGGGGTGTTAGTGGAAGTAGTAGTGGTGGGGATGGGGGGGGGGGAGGGCAGGGATCGGAGGGGAAACAACAAATGTAATCAGAATTAGTTGGATTTCTTGACTTTCTGCCCAATTAAAAATCTGCACATTAAATTTGGAGGGATCAGCTGGCAGCGACACTCACCCCCCCCCCCGGGGATTTTGCTGACCGCAGAGCATTGCCTTTAACATGTTCCGTGCACTTAACCCCTTGCTGGTATGGGCTATGGATATTTATGTGGAGGGATATGTCTGAAGAAGGGTCTCGACCCGAAAGGTCACCCATTCCTTCTCTCCAGAGATGCTGCCTGTCCCGCTGAGATACTCCAGCTTTTTGTGTCCATCTTCGGTTTAAACCAGCATCTGCGGTTCCTTCCTACACAGATATAGATCCAGGTTCTCTCCGCTATAACTTACTATTGATTCTTTTCAAGAGCCCACATGCCAGCACGTTGCGCCTGTGTACATCAATATCGCCTGCGATCTGTCCTAACTGTTCTGCTGATCTTGTCATTCTGTTCTTGCCCTGTTGCTGTGGTGTATTGGACTTTAGACATAGGAGATACAGTGCGGAAACAGGCCCTTCGGCCCACCGATTCTGCGCCGACCCAGTGATCACCCGTACACTTAGTTCTATCCACACACTAGGGGCAATTCACGTAAGCCAATTAACCTACAAACCTGCATGGTAAGAAATCAGAGCACCAGGAGAAAACCCACGCAGTCACGTAGCAATAGGATTTGAGTATAGGACAGGGCGGTTCTACTGCAGTTGTACAGGGTCTTGGTGAGACCACACCTGGAGTATTGCGTACAGTTTTGGTCTCCTAATCTGAGGAAAGACATTCTTGCCATAGAGGGAGTACAG
>CM075991.1:9800082-9866446 GCA_038087875.1 Malacoraja senta
CACACGCTAGGGACAATTTACAATGATAGCCCTCCAATTAACCTACAAAACCTGGACGTCTTTGTAGTGTGCGAGGAAACCGGAGATCCCGGAGAAAACCCACGTGGTCACAGGGGAGAACGTACAGATTCCGTACAGACAGCACCCCTAGTCAGAATCGAACCCGGGTCTCTGGCGCTGTGAGACAGTAACTTTACCGTTCGCCACTGTGCTACTGATGGGGTGTTACGATGTCGGACACACCATCTTGCAGAAGAAGGGTTGAATCGAAGCCCTGTCTTTTCTCACAGGAGGGCTTAAAGGATTTCATGACATTTCTCTGAGGACATATACAGTTGTTCTGGCTAATACTTACTCTTCCAAAGGCAAACTTAAAAAAGCCAATCACAGGATCATCATTGTTGTTAGTGGGAACTTTACGGGGGGGGGGGGGGGAAATCTGCTGTGAGATTTCCGACAATGTCAAGTTCAATTGGTGCTTCATCGGCCGAACAACGCTTAATGTAAAACAATAAAAATAAAGGCAGTACACTCTCAGCATTCACGGGGCAGCATGGTGGCACAGCGGTAGAGTTGCTGCCTTACAGCGCCAGAGACCCAGGTTCGACCTGACTGTACGGAGTTTGTACGTTCTCCCCGTGGCCTGCGTGGGTTTTCTCCAACATCTTCGGTTTCCTCCCACATTCCAAAGACGTACAGGTTTGTAAGTTAATTGGCTTGGTAAAATTGTAACATTGTCCCTAGTGTGTGTGGGATAATGTTAAAGCCCTGTCCCACTGTACGAGTTCATTCCAAGAGCTCTCCCGAGTTTAAAAAAAATCAAACTCGTGGTATGCACGTAGAATTAACGTAGCGGGTACTTCGGAGCTCGGGACGTCTCTTAGCGGCTCGTAACGCCAACGGCAGGTACTCGGGAAAACGCGGTAAGCTCGGGAAGACTCGTGAAGATTTTCAACATGTTGAAAAATGTCCTCGAGAGCCCCGAGTGTCTACCAGCGGCCATTACCGTAAATCTCCGAGTTCGAATCAGGGCAAACTCGGGAGAACTCTTGAATGAAATCGTACAGTGGGACAGGGCTTTTAGTGTGCAGGGGTCGCTGGTCAATGCGGACTCGGTAGGCCGAAGTCCTGTTTCCAGGCTGTATCTCTGAACTAAACTGAACTCAGTAGGATCAGATGCTGAGATGGTCATGCTTGCTCTGTCATTCAGTGGGACCATACTGTGCTTCAAGTCCACTCTCCTGCCAGTCCCTGTATCTCTGTATTTCTGAATATGTCCACAACCTAGTGGGTAGAAAGTTTCAACAGCCTACACCCCTCTGTGATCATTAAAGTAATCTACAGAGACCGGACTATCACAGCATTGAAAACATTATGAGACGCTTCCTATTGTTCTGATGAGTATGACAGAAGGCTTTCAGTATAGGTTTGGGAGATTTCATCTTTCAAACCCCTGGCCTGCGTGGAGGTGCAGCAGTCAGTGTGTTAGTTTAGTTTAGTTTAGTTTAGAGATGCAATGTCATTGTGGAAGCAGGCCCTTCACCCCAACCGCGTCCGCGTCGGCCAGCGATCCCCATTCACTAGTTCCACCATACACACCAGGGACAATTTGCAGAAGCCAATTAACCTACAAACCTGCGTGTGTTTGGAGTGTGGGATGAAACCGGAGCACCCAGAGAAAACCCACACGGTCACAGGGAAAACATATAAACTCCCTACAGCCGTAGTCAGGATCGAACCTGGGTCTCTCGTGTCGTAAGGCAGCAACTCTACCACTGCGCCACCCTAATAATGGGATATTGATCATCAGATTTCTGCTCCAGCTCACTTTGCAAACACCCAGGGAGTGAGGTTGGGTGGGGGGGGGGGAGAGGGGTTGGGGATGCGGTGTGGCGGATGGGGTGGGGGTGGCGGATGGGGTGGGTGGGGGCACGGTGTCCGCGGGTTGGATGAGGATGTGGCTGCATCCCCAGTCTGGATCTATGTATGAAAGTTGGGCACAAGGCCAAGAGGCTTGGAATCCTTGCCAGTAGAGACTTCCAGCGAGGAAGGGAACGTGAAAAACCCGGGGAGGAGAGAGCAAGAGAATAACTCTTCGTGCGTTGGTAATTTGCAATCGCAGCCCTTGGGAAAGAATTTTCCGAGTGACGTTAACATGATTTAAAGTCAGGATTATCGAACAATATGTGTCCCATTTCCACTATAACACACATCTGGGGCTGGTTTCCTGTGAGAGCATTGGACTTGAACCATTCAGAACATTCTCTCTTTTGGGCACCTGCACTAGCTCAGAACAACTTGCCTGTGGGTGATGATGAGCTTAGAAGCTTAGGAGAACAATTATTACATCCATTCATCTCTCCCCATTCGTACCTTTATGAGTTACTTTGTGCATTACTCTTGCGTAAGCTGCTGCTCCCGTGCAGAGTGCCTCCTTCTGACCACTTCTACGACCCCCCCCCCCCTTGGGGAATGGTGGTGGCGCAGTGGTAGAGTTGCTGCCTTACAGAGCTTGCAGCGCCAGAGACCCGGGTTCGATCCCGACTACGGGCGCTTGTCTGTACGGAGTTTGTACGTTCTCCCCGTGACCTGCGTGGGTTTTCTCCGAGATCTTCGGTTTCCTCCCACACTCCAAAGACGTACAGGTTTGTAGGTTAATTGGCTTGGTCAATGTAAAAATTTTCCTTAGTGGGTGCAGGATAGCATTAATGTGCGGGGATCGCTGGTCGGCGCGGACCAGGTAGGCCGAAGGGCCTGTTTCCGCGCTGTATCTCGAAAGTAAACTTGCTCCTCAGTTCAGGGTCAATTAGGGATAGACAATACATGTTGGCTTTGCCAATGACACTGGGATTGAGAAAAAATATTTTCCCATGCCCATTCCTTGGACGTTGCCTTGGGAACGCAGTAGGTGTGCCAAATAGCTTTTACAGGTCTCATTGCGATATCTAGCTAAGGTGATCTTATAGAGGTGTACAAAATCATGAGAGGAATAGATCGGGTAGATGCACATTGCCTCTTGCCCAGAGTAGGGGAATTCAGAATACGTAGGTTTAAGGTGGGCGGGTGGGGGGAGATTTAATAGGAACCTGAGGGGTAATTTATTCAGACAAAGGGTGGTGGGTGTATGGAACAAGCTGCTGGGAGAGGTAGTTGAGGCTGTTGCTATCCCAACGTTTAAGAAAAATTTAGACAGGTAAATGGATAGGACAGGTTTAGAGGGACATGGACCAAATGCAGAGTAGTGTAGATGGGACATGTTGGTGGGTGTGGGCAAGTTGGGCTGAGGGGCCTGTTTCCACGCTGCATCACTCTACGACCATAGCAATAGTTCACTATTTCGAAACTCCAACCCCTTGCGATGAAGGCCAAGATGACATAGAATACAGCACAGAAACTGTCCCTTCAGCCCATCGTGTCTGTGCTAGCCATCAACTACCCATTCTCATTATTCACATGGACACAAAATGCTGGAGGAACTCAGCAGTACAGGCAGCATCTCTTTGGAGAAAAGGAATGGGTGACGTTTCATGTCGAGACCCTTCCTCAGACTGATGGGTGACGTTTCGGGTCGAGACCCTTCTTCAGACTGATGGGTGACGTTTCGGGTCGAGACCCTTCTTCAGACTCATTATTCTCATGTTATTCTCCCCACATTCCTTTCAACTGGGACATGGGGGAAAAGCAGGAACCGGGTACTGATATTCAATGATCAGCCATGATCGTATTGAATGGCAGTGCTGGCTTGAAGGGCCGAATGGCCTGCTCCTGCCCCAATTTTTGAATGTTTCTAACTCCCACCCTGCACAGACTCTATCACTCAGCAAGACTCGAGTACCAAATTAACCCCTACTAACCCCTGCATCTTCGGTATGTGGGAGAAAATACAGCACCAGGAGTAAACCCATATGATCACAGGGAGAACGTGCAAACTCCACACAGACAGCACCCGAGGTCAGGATCGAACCGGGCGCGAGGCAGAAGCTCGACTAGCTGCACCACTAGTGTGCCACCCATGGAAATTTGGAAAACTCGGGGAGCAATAAAAAAAAAATGCAGGGATAAGATAAAAGAACCAAAATGCAGAAGTGCCCTTCAAAAGTGCTTGCAGGCAGCCGACGGGCTGAATGGCCTCTCGCACGGCTGAGCCGTTCTATCACAACTCATTCCATGAGAAAAGCCTGAGAGAGGTGCATGTCCAACTCCCTGCTTTATGGCAAATCAAACATCCTTGTTCTATGGAAGATAGACACAAAATGCCGGAGTAACTCAGAGGGGCAGGCGGCATTTCTGGAGGGAAGGAATGGGTGACGTTTCGGGTCGAGACCCTTCTTCAGACGAAGGGTCTCGACCCGAAACGTCACCCATTCCTTCTCTCCAGAGATGCTGCCTGTCCCGCTGAGTTACTCTGGCATTTTGTGTCTATCTTCAGTTTGAGCCAGCATCTGCAGTTCCTTCCTGCACATCCTTGTTATTTAAGCAGCAAAGCGGAGCTGCAAAACAACTCCATTGTCAAATCTAAAAGGCCAAAAACAGCAAAGTAATACAACAAAGAAATTCAGCACCGCTCCAAGCAGTACGGAGCCTGCAAACCACTCGGGATTTGTTTGGTAGCTAATTATTAGGATACTACAAGTAAATAATATTAATTAAAAAGATCTTCTAAATTAGTTTTTTCACACCTGCTTACTACTTAATTAGCTGCAGGTCTACTATTGGCAGCATCCAAATCACTCAATGCCCAGTGAAGCACAGCTCACATTAGCTGAGGAGTCGATAACAGCCCTATTCACAGTTTGGATTTCAATCATATTTTGACAAATGATGTTTACTGAAACCGGTGGCTTGGAAAACATCATGTGTTAGCGGGTGAAAAAAGGAACTGCGGAAGCTAAAGGGGAAGTCGCTGTAATGGTCATTGGCGCGAGATCGCAAAGGAGGAATAATCTGGCACATGTAATTGGCACAACCCTCTGGAGTTTAGAAGGATGAGAGGGTATCTCATTGAAACATATAAGATCGTTAAGGGCTTGGACACGCTAGAGGCAGGAAACATGTTCCCGATGTTGGGGGGGGGGAGTCCAGAACCAGGGGCCACAGTTTAAGAATAAGGAGTAAGCCATTTAGAACGGAGACGAGGAAACACGTTTTCTCACAGAGAGTGGTGAGTCTGTGGAATTTTCTGCATCAGAGGGCGGTGGAGGCAGGTTCTCTGGATGATTTCAAGAGAGAGCTAGATAGAGCTCTTAAAAATAGCGGAGTCAGGGGATATGGGGAGAAGGCAGGAACGGGGTACTGATTGGGGATGATCAGCCATGATCGCATTGAATGGCGGTGCTGGCTCGAAGGGCCAAATGGCCTACTCCTGCAGCTATTGTCTATTGTCTATTGTTTCCACTGGTGGGAGGGTCGAGGCCTCAGAATTAAAGGACGTTCCTTTAGCGGGGCGGCATGGTGGCGCAGATGTAGGGTTCGATCCCAGCTACGGGTGCAGTTTGTACGTTCTCCCCGTGACCACGTGGGTTTTCTCCGAGATCTTCGGTTTCCTCCCACACTCCAAAGACGTACGTGTGTGTGTGGGTTAGTTGTCTTGGTGTACGTGTAATGTGTGATAGTGTTAATGTGCGGGGATCGATGCTCGGCACAGACTCGGTGGGCCGAAGGGCCTGGATCTCTAAACTAAAAAATAAACACAATAGTTCACTAGTAGTCAATCGCTGCCTATGAGAATGAATGCTGTCTCACACTCATATCTCCAGACTCCCTCTCCCCAGACTCTCAATCTGAAGAAGAGTCTCGACCAGAAACGTCACCTATTCCTTTTCTCCAGAGATGCTGCCTGACCCGCTGAGTTACTCCAGCATTTTGTGTCTGTCTTCGTGTTGCTATCTCACACTACTGGTCTAGCAGAATCTCTTTCTCTCTCATTCTCTCTCTCACTCTCACTCTCTCTCGACGGCTGTTATCAGGCAACTGAATCATCCGACCACATCCAGAGAGCAGTGCTGAACTACTATCGACCTCTTTGGTGACCCTCGTACTATCCTTGATCGGACTTCTCTGTCTTTACCTTGCACAAAACGTTATTCCCTACAAGTACAAGTATCTGTAGGTAGTAAATAGAGTGATTGTAATCATGTATTGTCTTTCCTCTGACTGGTTAGCGTGCAACAAAAGCTTTTTACTGTACACTTGACGATAAACTCAACTGAGACTGATCTCTGCATTTACCACCATTTACCATGTACTTGGTATCCCCTAGTTTCATCCCCCTAGTTCTGGGCTCTCTGTGCAAAGGAAAGGGGGATAAGGATAAGGATAAGGGGGAAGTCTTTTAGGACCGAGATGAGAAAAACATTTTTCACACAGAGAGTGGTGAATCTGTGGAATTCTCTGCCACAGAAGGTAGTTGAGGCCAGTTCATTGGCTATATTTAAGAGGGAGTTAGATGTGGCCCTTGTGGCTAAAGGGATCAGGGGGTATGGAGAGAAGGCAGGTACAGGATACTGAGTTGAATGATCAGCCATGATCATATTGAATGGCGGTGCAGGCTCGAAGGACCGAATGGCCTACTCCTGCACCTATTTTCTATGTCTCTATGTTTCTATGAAAGGTCAAAAAGGTGGGCATGGGTGTGATGGGCCGAAGGGCCTGTTCCAGCGCTGTGCAACTTTATGGCTCCTTGAAACAGTCTCTCTGCATCTGCCCTGTCAAGCTCTCTCTGAGTAATCTGTGCTTCAGTGGAATCCTCCTCCTGTTCTTCACAATTCCAGTGAGAATCAGCCAATGTTATTCCATCTGTCCTCGTAGGACAAGCCTCTCCACCCAAGGAATCAATCTTGTGAATCTTCGCCGGCTCAAGGTCAGCGCGTCTTTGCTCGGGGACGGAGAAAAAACCTCAGGGAATATCCCCCCAGGTGTGGTCCCACCTTGAGATAAAGGAGCAGGCGTAGACTACTCAGTACCTGAAAGCTGCCTCGCCATCCAATACAACCATCATTCATGTATCATAGTTCCCCATAGCCCTCAATCCCTTGATCTTTCAAAGATTTCCTCCTCAGATTTACCTCCAACGACCTCACCTTCACAGGTCTCCAGGGTAGAGAGTTCCAGATATTTACCACCCTCTGGGAGAAGAAATTTCTTAACGTCAGGTTCAAATGGCCCCCCTCTCCTCAAATCTTCTTGCTATGCCCCCCAGTTCGTGGCACTCCCACTGGTGTAATCATTGGTGAACATCTATCCTCTCTTGCCACTTTAAGGTCAGGACGGTACGTTTCAGCGAGACCATCCTTCATTCTCATAAAGTCAAGAGAATGCAGATCCCTATACCTGACTTTCAGTCTGCAGAAGGGCCTCAAGCCAATATATCACCTATTCCTTTTCTCCAGAGATGCTGCCTGACCCATTGAGTAATGGGCCTGTCCCACTTAGGTGATTTTTCAGGCAACTACAGGTGACTAGGCTGTCGCCACGTGGTCGCCAGGGGTACGGTCGTGAGTCGTCTCCTCAGTCGCCCAAAGAGTCGTAGCGTCTTTCTGGTCACCGCTGGATTTTTAACACGTTGAAATATTTTGGTGACAGTGGCGATCGTGGGTTTGACGCTAATGAGTGTAGGTTGCCGCCAGATGACGTAGGTTGTCGCCGGTGCTGACTTTGGTGAATTCCATTGTCGTATTCGCCAGCAGTCAGCTAAAAAATCGCCTAAGTGGGACAGGCCCATTAGTCCACCACTTTGTGTCTATCTTAGGATACAGAACCCACTTCTTTAGCAGTTTATGATAGGACAACTGCTTCATCCCAAGAATTAGCTTTGTGAATCTGTAATTCACCACCTCCAATACCAGCGTATTCTTTCTTAAATAAGGTGCTCGATACCGTACACTCACTCCATGTGCAGCCTCACCAATACCCGATGCATATGGCAATGTTTCACTCATTCTAATCTCCAACCCATATTGAATAAATGCCAATGTGCCATAGAATTATAGTCATGCAACACAGAGACTGGCCCTTCGGCCCGTCATGTCTGTACTGACTATCAACCACCCATTCACCCAATCTTATTTTATTCTCCAAAAATGTATTTTTTAATTTTACGCAAGATTCTACCAGTAAGCTGATCTACATCGGTGAGACCAAGCGGAGGCTTGGCGATCGTTTCGCCGAAAACCTCCGGTCGGTCCGCAATAACCAACCTGAACTCCCGGTGGCTCAGCACTTCAACTCCCCCTCCCATTCCGTATCTGACCTCTCTGTCCTGGGTCTCCTCCATGGCCACAGCGAGCAACACCGTAAATTGGAGGAAATGCACCTCATATTCCGCTTGGGCAGTCTACATCCTGGTGGCCTGAACATTGAATTCTCCCAATTCTGCTAGCCCTGGCTGTCCCCTCCCCTTCATCAGCCATCTGGTTGTCTCCTCCCCTCCCCCAGCCCTCGGGCTCCTCCTCCGCCTTTTCCTTTTTTCCTTTCTTCTCCCCACCCCCTATCAGTCTGAAGAAGGGTTTCGGCCTGAAACGTTGCCTATTTCCTTCGCTCCATAGATGCTGCTGCACCCGCTGAGTTTCTCCAGCATTTTTGTGTACCTTCTACCAGTAACCTGCTCGTCTTTGGGATGTGGGAGGAAGCCGGAGCACCAGTCTGTACACAGCTTGTACGATCTCCCCGTGACCTGCGTGGGTTTTCTCCAGGAAGCTCCGGTTTCCTCACACGTATTGTATTGTGTGTGAGACTGTGTTAATGTGCGGGGATCGCTGGTCGGCACGGACTCGGTGGGCCGAAGGGCCCGTTTCTGCATTGTATCTCTAAACTAAACTAAACGAAACTAAAAACAGAGCAAATCCCTCGCAGGCAGGAGGAGAGCATGCAAACTCCACGCAGTCAGCACCGGAGGTCAGGATCGAATCTGTGCCACTGGTGTTGTGAAGCTGCAGGTCTGCCAGCCCAAACTACTTACTGCATCTGCCAGTTAATTTTAAACATCTAAGGATTATACAAAAGGAACTAGATTTCTTCACCTGTACACTCCCTCTCTTTGCAATGAACACAAAGAATAAAATTGGGAAGGCACATTTAGACTTTAGAGATACAGCTTGAAAACAGGCCCTTCAGCCCACCGAATCTGTGCCGTCCGGCGATCACGACGTGCACTTACACTATCCTACACACTCGAGACAATTTACGATTTTACAGAAGCCCAATTAACTTACAAACCTGGACTTTGTTGGAATGTGGGAGGAAACCGGAGCACCCGGAGAAAACCCACGCGGTCACAGGGAGAACGTGCAAACTCTGTGCAGACAGCACCCGTGGTCAGGATCGAACCCGGGTCTCTGGCGCTGTGAGGCAGCAACTCTACCGCTGCGCCACTTTATGGCGCATGGATGCGGAGGGAATGGAAGCACATGGATCACGTGTAAGGGATCGGTTTAATTTGGCATCACGCTCGGCACAGATATCGTGGGAGTAAAGGCCGGTTCCTGTGCTGTGCTGTACCTTCATCCTCGTGGATCGCAGATTATGAGAGTTTTACCGAAGTCGTCTTTTTTTGTTGTTGTTGCGTTCCCGATATTTAACACAAAGCCGCCCCTCTCCTGACTCCTGCTGAGAGTTTACTCTCTCTGATCATTGCGGGGTTTAGAACAGGAGAGGAGCTGGTGACGGAATTCCAGCGGGCTTTGTAAATATGCATTAGACTGACTTGGAGGCTTCCATTCATAATGCAAGCCCATGCCCTCTTCAGAGACACTGCTTCACACTGCCTGTGAAGCAAAGTGTGTCTGGGATTTAGTTGACTCAATCCTTTCTAAAAATATACCTCTGTTTAAGAAATCAGAGCACTTTCGTCTGTGACTGCTTCCTCCAGACATGTTGCCAAATTTAAGAAATGAAAGATTGAAATCCGAGAACTGAACTGATTTCCGAATGTCCACAATCTGAGCCTTCTTGCCTGCTTGTTGCCGAACTCCATGAGAATCACTCGGTGTGAGGAAGGCAGACTAATGCCCCTGTCCCACTTTGGCGATTTTTTAGGCGACTACAGGCGACTAGGCTGTCGCCACATGGGTCGCCAGGGTGTCGCCTGTATGGTCGTGAGTCGTCTCCTCAGTCGCCCAAAGAGTCGTAGCGTTTTTCTGGTCGCTGCTGGATTTTGAAATGTTCAAAACCTTTCGGCGACGGTCGGCGACAGTTGGCTCGACGCCAATCAACGTAGCTTGACTTCTCCTGATGTAGGTGCTGACGATATGTTGTCGCCAGGATGATGTAGGATGTCACCGGTGCTGACTTCGGTGAATTCCATTGGCGGGTATCGGCGACTGAATTGTCTTGTCGTCTTCAGTTGTCGCCGACAGGGTCCTACCTCGTCGTAGCTTGTCTCGGGTGGACGTAGGTTGTCGTAGGTGGGGTCGTAGGTGGACGTCTTAATGGGTCACCGGTTGTCGGTAGCTTGTCGTCTACTCAGCGGGCCAGGGAGCATCTCTGAAGAGTATGGATAGGTGATGTTTAGGGAGGGGACCCTTCTTCAGACCCACGTTTTGAGTCGCAATCCTTCTTCAGACAACACTGGAAACACTTCTTCAGAAACATTACCAGTCGCAGGTAGAAAGGCAACTCCACACAGGTAGCACGAGAGGTCAGGGGTGAACATATTGTGTGAGTTGCTGCCTTACAGCGGCAGAGTCACAGAATCATAGAGTGATACAGTGTGGAAACAGGCCCTTTGGCCTAACTTGCCCATACCGGCCAACGTCCCAGCTACACTAGTCCCACCTGCCTGCGTGTGGTGGAAATCTGGCTTCGATCCTGACCACGGGTGTTTGTCTGTACGGAGTTTGTACGTTTTCCCTGTGACCTGTGTGGGTTTCCACCGGGATCTCCGGTTTCCTCCCACACTCCAAAGACGTAGAGGTTTGTAGGTTAATTGGCTCGGTATAATTGTAAATTGTTGCTAGTGTGTGTATGGTAGTGTTAGTGTGTGGGGATCGCTGTATCTCTAAACTAAACTGAACTCTAGGACTGGTGCTGTGAGGCACCGGCTCTGAATCATAGTGTCGCCCAACCCATGCATGAGGGAAGAACATTTAAGAGATTTATTTTGAAGGAACACATCGGAATGTGCTACCACCTCTCCACTGCTGTAACCACTGCCAAGAATCAATGGGATACATGTTATTAAACCTTGGAACTGTCCAAAGAGGATGATGCCCATTAATCAGGGTGAGGTGCTAATTTAAACGCAAGCTTGAAACAAGGCCTAGTCAGGGCCTCAGAGGGCCCTGGTTCTCAGTTAGATACACTTTCACATTTGGATTCAAACCTGCTTGGGATCTTACTGAAAATAAAAAGCCATTTGAACCATGTCTTGGTTATTTTAAAAACTGCAAACCTCCGAGTGCACCGGGCAACAGAAGAAGACAATGTCAGTTAATTCAGTAACGCATTAGTTTAGTTTAGTTTTTAGCCCAGAGATGCAGCGTGGAATCAGCGATCACCCCGTACGCTAACACTATCCTACACACACTAAGGACAATTTACAATTTTACCAAAGCCAAATTAACCTACAAACCTGTACGCCTTTGGAGTGTGGGAGGAAACAGGAGCAATCAGAGAAAACCCACGCAGGAGAATGTACAAACTCCATACAGACAGCACCCATGGTCAGGATCGAACCCGGGTCTCTGGCGCTGTGAGGCAGCAAGTTCTGCCGCTGCGCCACAATAGAGGGGACAATTTTAATTGGCATTCGAAGGGGCGGTGAGTGTTTAACAATCTTTTGTCAACTTAAAAACCGATCGAGGAGAGAAGCCTTGGTTGGCAACAGTTGTTAAGGAACATAAACAATGGCAGACCATTAGCTTGTAAGTAGGTGTTGGATTCCAAGAGAACTCTGTGGGGAGCTGGAATTGAAAGAAGCTGTTCTGGGATCTGGTCCACGCTGGGAGGATCCAGGGAAACATAGCAGGGTGGAATAGAGAGCAGACACAGCACTAGGAAATGTGGATCTGGCGCGGGTAGCTAACTGAACTGCGAAGAGGTGTCAGCGATAAGACTAGATAGGGTTTCAGGCGAGCTGAGAGAAAGGAAATACTTGTTGCCAATAACGCTGAATGCAAGACAGATGTGGATGATAGGTGGAGCGCCAGTGAGTCTTGGCTCATCAATATTAGACTTTTAACTAATAGACTAAACTGTATTTTTACGGATGTCACAATTCAATTAAGGCGGAAACAGCTCATGTAGTAAACGTGTTCAACTACAGTCACCGTAATGGTTATTTTATGTGTCGGAAGGAACTGCAGATGCTGGTTTAAACCGAAGATAGACACAAAAAGCTGGGTCAGGCAGCATCTCTGGAGAAAAGGACTAGGTGACGTTTCGGGTCGAGACCCTTCTTCAGACTGAGAGTCAGGGGGAAAGCATTTTGTGTTATGTTCTTGCATGGAATCTCTCTCTCAGTGGAACGTGGCCCTTCTCCTGAATATTTTGCTCCTTCTGCAAAGGGATTCCATTGCTCGGAGAGAGTTTGAGTTTGTGTTTAGTTTCTTGTCATGTGTCCGTGGGTCTCCAGTGAGGTAGACAATAGGTCAGGACTGCTGTCCAGTTGTTGCGAGGGTGGTTCAGTTCAATTCAGAGGCCCGGACCTCCCTTGGTCTGGGTGTTGGTGACGGGCGGGCTTGTGTTGGCTCTGACGTGGGCAGAATGTGGGCCCATCCTCTCCCCAACACGCTCGCCACTGTGCTGTTCACAACCACGATGATCCATCTAAGCTGGTCCCCTTTGCCCACATTTGGCCTATATTCATCTAAACCTTTACTATCCCTGTTCCTGTCCAAATGCCTGTTAAATGCTGTTATAGTCCCTGCCTCAACAATCTCTTTTGGCAGCTAATTCCATATTCCCACCACCCTCTGAGCGAAAAAAGTTGCCCCTCAAGTTCTTATTAAGTCTCATCTTAAACTGCCTCAGAGGGCGGTGGAGGCCGGTTCTCTGGATGCTTTCAAGAGAGAGCTAGATTGGGCTCTTAAAAACAGCGGAGTCAGGGGATATGGGGAGAAGGCAGGAATGGGGTACTGATTGGGGATGATCAGCCATGATCACATTGAATGGCGGTGCTGGCTCAAAGGGCCAAATGGCCTACTCCTGCACCTATTGTCTATTGTCTAAACCTTTGCCCTCTGGTTCTCGATTCCCTTAAATACTCAGTGCATTCACCCTATCAATTCATGCCTTGATTTTTATACAGCTCCAGAAGATCACCCCTCAGCCTCCTGCGCTTCAAGGAATAAAGTCATAGCTTGCCCATGCTCCCCCTGTAGCTCAGGCCCTCGAGTCCTGGCAACACCCTCGTAAATCTTCTCTGCACTCTTTCCACATTAGTGGCCAGTGGGGACAATCAGAAACCGGAAGAATAGTTCCCTTTTAGACACAGTTGTGGTGCCAACTGCCATGCCCCTGCGCCACTCAAATCCATCTTATTTTTAGTCCTGTTGAAAGAAAATCGCAAAATCACTCCAGTTGTGATTAAAAATAAAATCTGATCTCCAGTTAAATTTTGTTTACTTTCTGACATCACTTGCAATTTGAATTTCCCTCTGGGATTGAATTCCAGAAACATGGATGAAGCCATGTGGAAATGATATATATTTGTATCACAGCAATTGGAACTGCTGGGATCTGGGAATAAAAAGACCATTTTTTATCATATATGGGCTTCTGTCCTTAAAGGGACAGAATCTGTTGAAGACAAGGTTATGTGCTGGGTGGCAGGGTGGCACAGTGGTAGAGTTGCTGCCTTACAGCACCAGAGACCCGGGTTTGATCCTGACTACGGGTGCTTGTCTGTATGGAGTTTGTACGTTCTCCCTGTGACCGCCGAGCGGTGGCGCAGTGTTAGAGTTGCTACCTTACAGCGCTTGTTTGGGAGACCCTCTTTCGATCCCGACTACGGGTGCCGTCTGTACGGAATTTGTACGTCCTCCCCGTGACCTGCATGGGTTTTCTCCGAGATCTTCGATTTCCTTCCACACTGCAAAAACGCACCGGTTTTTAGGTTAATTGGCTTGGTAAATGTCCCTTGTGTGTGTATTCCCATTGTTAATATGCGGGGATCGCTGGTCGGCGCGGACCCAGTGGGCCGAAGGGCCTGTTTCCATGCTGTATCTCTAAACTAAACTGTGTGGATTTTCTCTGGGATCTCCAGTTTTCTTCCACACTCCAAAGACGTACAGGTCTGTAGGCTAATTGGCATGGTATATTTTGTTAATTGGTCCCTAGTGTGTGTAGGGTAGTGTAAGTGTGCGGGGATCGCTGGTCGGCATATACTCCCTGGGCCGAAGGGCCTGTTTCTGCACTGTCTCTAAAACTAAAAAATGACTAAAACAAGATTTAAGAGAGAGTTAGATAGAGCTCTAGGGGCTAGTGGAATCAAGGGATATGGGGAGAAAGCAGGCACGGGTTATTGATAGGGGATGATCAGCCATGATCACAATAATTCATTTTATTTACTGGCGCCTTTCTAAAACCCAAGGACACCTTACAAGGCATAGAATCACAAAAATACAAAACACAGTGGTATCCAATGAATGGCGGTGCTGGCTCGAAGGGCCGAATGGCCTCCTCCTGCACCTGTTCTCTATGTTTCTATCTGCAGTTCCTTCCTGCACAGGATACCACTGAGCTCTGGGAAGTGGCGTTTGGCTGAAGTCTCTTCCCGCTAGCATGGGCACAGTGGGCCAAATGGCCTGCGTTTATACATTTCCGCACTTCGTTTCTTTGCGCAGAGGTTGACCCTGGGCCTAAATGGATCAGCGCTCACGTACTCGCAATGCAGAGGAGATGGGAGGCAGATGAGAGTATTTACATTTTTGCACGTTATGTTTTAAAACAAGATTCATTGGAAACAAATGAAAGTCAGGCTGAGCAAGGTCGCCGAGGGACAAGGGGGGGGCCAAGACCAACCTTGGGTGCCCACACAACGCTGGAGTTTTCACCCCCCCCCTCACTACGGGAGGCATTAAACAGTTATCTGGTTATATCTGACGGCAGGTCGTGGAGGCACAGCTCAGGTAGTCGGTGGTTCGAACAGATGTGGCGTGTCTCTTGTCAGGCAGCGTTAGGAAGACTGACAGGAGAAGAAGTGGGTAATTTGATCTCCCACTGATTAGTGTTGCCTCAAGCTGAGCTCTAAAGAGAAAATTAATCTTCTACATCGTCAAATAATCCTATCACTTGCATCTAACGCAATAATAAGGCTCGGACTTGCTCACTCACCCAGGCGATCCGCATGAGGTGGGCAACACTACCCTGGGAACGGGCTATGAGAGCTTCTGACAGTTGACGGACAGCTGGATTCTTTCCTGGGAGTGCTGTCTGAAATATCGAGGCCAGATGGAAAATCACACCTCATGTTTAATATTCATTTTCGGGGAAGATAGAGGTCCCAATTCCCAAGAACGTTTCATTGTTGCATGCTGTGTATATTTTGTACGCCTCCCTTTGTCATTCTCTTCTTCCACACAGTCATACAAAACCATGTTGCATGTCAGGTAAAACCTATGTTCTTCTCCGTAAAAAGCGAACTGGGTTTGGCGCGCATTTTCCAGAACGATTCTTGCCCCGTGTCAAATCTGGCCCTCTGGCAGCGGAACAACAGTTTGTATTTGTGTTGAGCCTTCATTGTCAGCATATGTTGCAAAGGGATGTTATCAGGGAAATCTCGACAGGGTGGTAAATGGCGCAGTGATTGTAGCGAGTCACACAAATGCGGAAACAGTCCCTTCGGCCCATCCAGTCCATGCCGGCCACCAAGCCCCAATTAATGCTCATCCATTTTATTCCCCCCGAGTTCCCCTCAGTTCCCTCCGCTCATTGACACACGTACGCAATCAATCTACCAATCTGCACGTCTTTGGGGTGTGCGGAGCAAACTCCGCAGAGACAGCGCTGGATGGCAGGATTGAGCCTGGGACCCTGGAGCTGCGAGGCAGTTGTTCTACTCAGCTGCCTACACTTAGGCATTTTCAAGGCAATTTACCTGAATGGTTAAAGGGTGGAAGGATCTCTGCTGCAAGAGGGCGCGGCACGGTGGAGCATCGGTAGAGTTGCTGCCTTGCAGCGCCAGAGACCCGGGTTCGATCCCGGCTACGGGTGCTGTCTGTGCGGAGTTTGTACGTTCTCCCCGTGACCTGGGGGTGGGTTTTCTCCAGGATCTCCGGATTCCTCCAACAATCCAAAGAAGTACAGGTTTGCAGGTTAATTGGCTTGGTGTAAATGTAAATTGTCCCTAATGATGGGTGGAACCAGATGGTGAGGAGATGATGGGCAGAGCATTGACCTGAAATGTCGACCGGCACCTTTTCCTTCCACAGATGCTGCCCGATCCGTTGGGTTAGAGCATAGAACAGTACAGCACAGGAACAGGCCCTTCGGCCCACAATGTCTGTGCCATATATTATACCGACCAACTAACCTCATCCACCTGCACATGATATATATATCCCTCCATTCCCTGCACATCCATGTGCCTATCTAAAAGCCTCTTAAACACCACCGTCGTATCTGCCTCCACCACCAACTCTGGCAGCGTGTCCAGGCACTCACCACTCTCTGTGTAAAAATACCTGCTCCGTCCGCCTGCCTTGTTTAAACTTTGCCCCTTATTGCTATGCCCTCCTGTCTTTGACTGTCTGAGCTATCCCAGCATTCTGTTTTTAATTTCTTTCCAGGTTCTCCCAAGAGTGGTTCTAAACTCAATGTATACCTTTCCACGTTAAACATTTCCCAAATACTTTGATTTTTTTTTTTTTTTAACTGTAAATCTTTGGATTTCATGTGGCTACTTTGAAAGTCCATAAACAGATTATAAAGAAGAGGAATTTTATTTGAAAGGGAATTTTACCTCTCACTCAGCTGATTCTAACTTTCTTTGTTGTCTAAGTTTACAACATGCTCATGTTTTATGGTATTGCGTTACTCACTTTCTACTATAGAAGGTACATTTAATATTATTGAGAGTTTCTTTCGGCCGTGACTGAAATCTGCTGCTGCCAAGCCAAACCCTCCTTGGGTTTAAGAACTTGCTGCCAAGCTGCATTGCCAGGGTGCTTGGAGGGTTCATATGGCTGAGAGTCAAGTCAAGAATGTTTTATTTGTCACATAATAATAATAATAATATTATTTATAGAGCACTTTAAAAACAACCACAGTTGCAACAAATTGCTGTACATGACTAATCATGGACAAGAAATTATTACATAACAATAAAAACATTAAACGAAAGAGTAAAAACAATAATATTAAAAACATTAAAAGCACTAAAAACAGGAGCAAAGTCTCAAGCAGTGTCAAAAGCCAAGGAATATAAATGTGTTTTAATACTGGTTTTGAAGATGGACAGTGAGGGGGCCTGTCTGATGTGCAACGGCAGGGTGTTCCAGAGTGCCGGAGCAGCAACAGAGAAGGCTCTATCCCCTCTGAGCTTCCGCTTAGACCTCGGTACCTCCAGGAGCAGCTGATCAGCTGACCTGAGGCACCGGGGCAGGAGCGTATGGGTGGAGCAGTTCAGAGAGGTAAGGCGGGGCGAGCCCATTTAGATATGTCCCAGATAGAACAATGAATCTCTTACTTGCAGCAGCACAACAGAATATGTAAACATAGTACACTGTAAACAATATATTATACGAGAAAAAAAGTTCAGTGTGTGTATATAGCTATATTTAAGAGGGAGTTAGATGTGGCCCTTGTGGCTAAAGGGATCAGAGGGTATGGAGAGAAGGCAGGTACGGGATACTGAGTTGGATGATCAGCCATGATCATATTGAATGGCGGTGCAGGCTCGAAGGGCCGAATGGCCTACTCCTGCACCTAATTTCTATGTTTCTATGTTTCTATGTTTACACACATACTCACATATTTATACACATATATATACCTATACACACACACACGCATATGTATATATATATATACATATACACCTATATATATATATATATATATATATACACATATAGACACACACACACACACACACACACACACACACACACACACACACACACACACACACACACACACACACACACACACACACACACACACACACACACACACACACACACACACACACACACACACACACACACACACACACACACACACACACATATATATGTATATAGTGGAGGAAGGAACTGCAGATGCTGGTTTAAATCGAATATAGACACAAAAAACTGGAGTAACTCAGTGGGACTGGCAGCATCTCTGGAGAAATAGGAATTGGTGACATTCTTCAGACAGTTTGAAGAAGGGTCTCGAGATGCTGCCTCTCTCGCTGAGTTACTCCGGCTTTTTGTATATATGTACACACACACACATACAAATGTGCACACCATTTATAAGTGCCCTGCAGTTCCTCACCCAAGCTACTGCAACCATATCTCTCAACCCCCCAGCCATTCTCATCAGGCAGGATAAGGGCTGCAGATACCTGGAGACACCACAACCTTCAAGGTCTCCCTGAGTTAGGCAACATGCTGGAGTAATGCAGTGGGTCACACAGCATCTCTGGAGAAAGGAATAGGGAACATTTCTGGTCGGGACTCTTCTTCTGGTCTCCCTCCAGCCGCACTCCGTCCTAATTGGTAAATACATCACTGGTCCACCATCGTTACTGGGTCTAAATCCTGGAAATCTCTCAATCCTGGAAATCTAGGGCGGCACGGTGGCGCAGCGGTAGAGCTACTGGCTTACAGCGCCAGAGTCCCGGGTTCGATCCTGCTTGGCTGTATAGAAACATAGAAAATAGGTGCAGGAGTAGGCCATTCGGCCCTTCGAGCCTGCACCGCCATTCAATATGATCATGGCTGATCATCCAACTCAGTATCCCGTACCTGCCTTCTCTCCATACCCCCTGATCCCTTTAGCCACAAGGGCCACATCTAACTCCCTCTTAAATATAGCCAATGAACTGGTCTCAACTACCCTCTGTGGCAGAGAGTTCCAGAGATTCACCACTCTCTGTGTGAAAAAGTTTTTCCTCATCTCGGTCTTAAAGGATTTCCCCCTTATCCTTAAGCTGTGACCCCTTGTCCTGGACTTCCCCAACATCGGGAACAATCTTCCTGCATCTAGCCTGTCCAACCCCATAAGAATTTTGTACGTTTCTATAAGATCCCCTCTCAATCTCCTAAATTCTAGCGAGTATAAGCCAAGTCTATCCAGTCTTTCTTCATATGAAAGTCCTGACATCCCAGGAATCAGTCTGGTGAACCTTCTCTGCACTCCCTCTATGGCTATAATGTCCTTCCTCAGATTTGGAGACCAAAACTGTACGCAATACTCCAGGTGTGGTCTCACCAAGACCCTGTACAACTGCAGTAGAACCTCCCACATGGAGTCTGGAGTCTGTATGGAGTCTGTACATTCTCCCCGTGACCCGCGTGGGTTTTCTCCGAGATCTTCGGTTTCCTCCCACACTCCAAAGACGTACAGGTTAATTGGCTTGGCGTAAATGTAAAATTGTCCCTAGTGTGTGTCGGATTGTGTTAATGTGTGGGGATCGCTGGTCGGTGCGGACTTGGTGGGCCGAAGGGCCTGTTCCCGCTCTGTATCTCTAAACTAGACTAAACTAAACTAAACTCACCAACATCTTCACCAGAAGAACATCAGAAGCTCCCCACCACTTTCCCATGCAACTGGAAAAAGACAAACAATCCCCAAAAATTAATTTAAAAAAATTTAGACGATGACATTTTGCTTCAAGGTTGTTTATTGGGCAATATTGGGCACAGATAAAGAACAGGATAAAATTGTGAAGATCATGAATGGGTTGCTGAGGAAAATTATGTGCCACTCACTCGATGAAACGGTAGTTGAGACAGGAACTGGATGCATAACAAAATACCTGATAAGGCACTCGTAGGTCTGCAGGGTTACAGACCAAGAGCTGGGAATTAGGATTCATAAATGTGGAAGAATTTCATTCAGTCCATCTCAGCCATGGATTGCAACCTTGTCGTGGTCGGGGAGCGTGTGTGTCTCAGTGACCCCTAGAGCTATGCCAGCGGGAGATTCGCCTCCTGTTAGGGTCTCCCATGCTGGACAAGGTCGAAGGGTAGAGGCGAGACGAAGAGCAATCCACTGGTCCTCCAGGTTGGAGGTTGAGCACGGGGCTAGCAACCCTGTCTCGTAAAACAAATATGTTACGGAAACAGCAACTGAAGGCATCAACACTACTGAGTGGAGGACCTTCGTTGCTGCCCTACATGCCAGGAGGCATAACAGGCAGTAAGTAAGTAAGTAATCTCAGCCATGCTAGCCCGTTTGGGGTTAGCATGGCCGTGATGGTCTGAATGGTTTCCTTCCTTGTTGTAAACTAAAGCATCCAAATGGAATTCCTTGCTGCAGTTATTGCTGTGACCGTACTCTCTGCACTGTTCAGAATTTGCCGTGGGTTTAATTCATTAGTTGAGTCGAACAGATGCAGAACAATATTTCACACTGTGAGGTATAGTTGGCTGAGAGAACGGCTTTGATATTACTTCAGGCTCTCAGTTACTTAAGGAGCGTACGTCCTGTCGAGTTCAAGGTCCTTTGAATTGTGCTTGGTGAATATGCTCCTCCAGCACTGCATGAGGTGTGATCACTAGACCTCTCTGTTAGGTGCCTTGCACTAAAATTTAACAAGTTGCAATCAAGCTGCCCTATGAGAAGAAATTTCTCCTCATTGTCTCCCTGCCTCTTGCTCCACATATGTACACATTTGCTGCCTTTCCCCCAAACCATAGGTGGTCATTGTGACATTTTCGAGGGGTGAATATCTCAAGTATGTATTGGGTAGAAGATGGCGCAGAGAACGAGCTTATTCCTCCAGTTGTAAGGGGGCGCTATCACAGGAAGCTCTGCCAGACACTTTCTAACAACTGGCTCTTCTGCCAATGGAAGCAGGGGCAGGCTATTCAACTGTGAAGTTCATCAAATTGCACCCAACTGTTCATGATATCCCTTTAAACTACTACTACACCCATTTTTTTTGATGGAATAAAACAAAGTGCTGGAGGTACTCATCAGGTCAGGCAACATCTGTGGAGAGAAATGGACAGACGATGTTTCATGTCAGGACCTTTCTTCAGTCTGAAGAAGGGTCACGGCCCGAAATGTCACCTATTCCTTTTCTCCAGAGATGCTGCCTGACCCGCTGAGTTACTCCAGCATATTGTGTCTATCTTTGGTGTAAACCAGCATCTGCATAGAATCATATAGAAACGTAGAATATAGGTGCAGGAGGAGGCCCTTCGAGCCAGCACCGCCATTCATTGTAATCATGGCTGATCGTCCCCAATCAATAACCCGTGCCTGCCTTCTCCCCATATCCCTTGATTCCACAAGCCCCTAGAGCTCTATCTAACTCTCTCTTAAATCCATCCAGTGACTTGGCCTCCACTGCCCTCTGTGGCAGGGAATTCCACAAATTCACCACTCTCTGGGTGAAAAAGCTTTTTCTCACCTCAGTTTTAAATGGCCTCCCCTTTATTCTAACTCTGGCCCCTGGTTCTGGACTCGCCCAACATTGGGAACATTTTTCCTGCATCTAGCTTGTCCAGTCCTTTTTATAAGTTTCTATAAGATTCCCCCTCATCCTTCTAAACTCCAGTGAATACAAGCAGTTCCTTACCACGCCAAGATGTGGCCTGTCCATTTCCCTCTGCAGATGCTACCTGATCCGCTGAGTTCCTCCACCACTTTGTGTTTTTGCTCAAATTTCCAGCATCTGCAGTCTCTTGTGCCTCCAATTTTTTGTAGGCCTGCCCGACCATTTCAGTTTCACATTTTGCTCCCCTGAAGTGCTGTGGCATGGTTTAATGGAGATGCCAGACACATTAAACTCCTGTTGTTGTTGGGCGAGACCTTCCCCTTCAACTCCGCCTATCTCCCCATGCCCGCTCCACAAACAGGCTAGGGAAACAATGTTCTTACTTGATCAGTACCTGGAACCTGCAGTAAACCTGTAGGAAGGAACTGGTGATGCTGGGTTAAACCGGAGATAGACTCAAAAAAGCTGGAGTAACTCAGCGGATCAGACAACATCTCTGGAGAAAAGGAATAGGCGACATTTTGGGTCGAGAGCTTCCAGAACAGAATGAATCTGAACAAGGATCTCCAGAGATGCTGTCTGACCCGCTGAGTTACTCCAGCTTTGTGTGTCTACCTGCAGTAAGTCCCCTACCTCGCAGGCTTGTGTAACTGGAGGCCAGTTTGATCATGTTCTCTGAGTCCATATACATTGAACATGGATCATCCTGGCCTGTACTCTCTTGTAAATAAAGCCAAAGCCTGCAAATAACTTGTGGCAAGTTCCAATTAGAGTCATAGAATCATTCAGCATCCGTCGGGTCTTCAACAACCATCAAGTACCCACTAACCAAAACACAAACTGTGCTGGAGGAACCCAATGGTCAGGCAGCATCTGTGGAGGGAAATGTACAGATGACATTTTGGGTCAGGACCCTCCCTCGAAACATTGTGTGTCCAATTCCTTCATGAGATGGCATGGTAGCGCGGTGGTAGAATTGCTGCCTTCCTGTGTTAGAGACCCGGGTTCGATCCTAACTACAGGTGCTGCCTGTGTTAACTTATTTACACAAAGAGTGGTGGGTATATGGAACAAGGTGTTCAAGGAGGTGGTTGAGGCAGGTATTATCACAATGTTTAAAAAACATTTGGACAGGTACATGGCTAGGATGTTTAGGGGAATATGGCCCAAACGCACAGGTGGAACTAGTGTGGATCGGACATGTTGGTCGGCGTGGGCAAGTTAGACATGTCTCCATGCTGTCTGACTCTATGAACCTCTGTGTGAAAAAGTTGCCCCTCAGTTCCTAATAAATATTTCCCCTCTCACCTTAAACGTATGCCCTCAAGTTCTTGATTGGCCGACCCTAGGAAAAAGAATGTGCACATTCACCTCAAGATGGGAGCCTGACGTACAAGAAACCAGCAGGGATTCAATGGGCCGAATGGTCGTCTTCTGCACAGAATTCCATAAATCTTATTTTTGTCAGCTTTGGTCACGGAATGTTACCAAAGGTTAATCAGAACTACTTGCCGACTGTGCTTTCCATTGCTTCTCCATTAAAGGCTGGCAAGGCTTTGTGCCCTTCTGTGCCTGGACTCTGGGTTGGTGTCGCGAGTTGCTCGTTTGTCAAAAACCCATCTTCGGTTGACTCTCCCACTGGCCTGCACAAACACTGAAGCCCTCTCCATCCGAGCCGGTACTAATTAGCACAATCATTCTGATACCAGACTAACGACTATCAATTTGCCTTAATGCCATCTTGAACAGAACTCTCCAATTAGGAACAAACCTGTTCAGGGCTTCACTGTAATTATGGGCAAGCCATTTTCATCGTGTGTGAACAAGCAGCATATGATGCATTTACAGAAAATCTGTGTTTGACTGTTTCGCAACTGTTAAGAGCACATCTGAAAAAATAGAAGGCGGCTGAGATGATAAAATCAATAGCACCATATAATCTATCCGGTAGAGTGAAAACTCACCAGATGAAGCAGGGATGGGGGAGATTAAAGCCACAGGGTAAGTTTACAACTCACAACACAAGAAGGGTCTTTTAGTTGAAAGAAAAGCCACTTCACACTTTGGAAAAATACACCCTGTTAGTAAAATCTTGTCCTGGAATTTTATTTTATTTTGTGAGAGGTAACATATTTGCCATGTGATGGTTATTGGTGTGTTTACTTAAACCACGGAGGCACAAGAGACAGCAGAGGCTGGAATCTGCTGTCCATTTTGTGCTGGAAAGAACTGCAGATGCTGGTTTAAATCGAAGATAGACACAAAATGCAGGAGTAGATAAAACTGGAGTAGATAGAGCTCTTAAAGATAGCGGAGTTAGGGGATATGGGGAATAGGCAGGAACGGGGTACTGATTTTGGATGATCAGCCGTGATCACATTGAATGGCGGTGCTGGCTCGAAGGGCCGAATGGCCTACTCCTGCACCTATTGTCTATTGTCTATTGTAACTCAGTGGGACAGACAGCATCTCTGGAGAGAAAGAATGGGTGACGTTTTGGGTCAGACCCTTCTTCAGACTGTTTAGTTTATTGTCACGTGTACCGAGGTACAGTGAAAAGCTTTTGTTGCGTGCTATCCAGTCAGCAGAAAGACCATACACGATTACAATCGAGCCATTACAATGTACATGACAAGGGAATAACGTTTAGTGCAAGGTTAAGCCAGCAAAGTCCGATCAAGGAAAGTCCGAGGATCTTGAATAAAAAAACAAACGGCTGATGGAACTCAGCAAGTCAGGCAGCATCTGTGGAGAGGAGTGGACAGATGGGTGAGGATCCTTCAGACTTGCCTGAAGAAAGATCCTAAGCCGAAACATTGTCTGTCAATTTCTCTCCATAGATGCTGCCCGGCCCGCTGAGATCACCCAGCAGTTTGTTTGACTGCTGTTAAACCTTTCCTCGATTTCAGTATTTGTTAAAATACACTCTGTTAGCAAAATCTTGTCCCGGAATTTTATTTTGTTTTTTGTGAGAAGTAACATATTTGTATCTGTTGTAAACAAGTAACCGCTGTTTGAGGTTGTTCTGCAGAAAACTTTGGTTCATTGTGCACCCGACCGGGTGTACAGATTACTCAGCTGAGATCATGTGTATATTACATGTCCGGTATATCGCACTATCATACATCATTAAAGGGTGGCACAGTGGCACAGCTGGTAGAGCCGAAAACCTCACAGATCCAGCCATCCGTGTTCAACCACCACCTCAGATGTTGTCTACAAGGAGTTTGCACGTTCTCCCTGTTGCTGCGTGGGTTTCCTTTGTGCACTCCAGCTTCCTCCCATTTCCCAATGACATGCCGGTTATTAGTTTAATTGGCTACTGCAAAGTGTTTCGAGTGCGTAGGTGAGTAGTCAAATCTGGGATTGAGTTAGACAATAGACAATAGACAATAGGTGCAGGAGTAGGCCATTTGGCCCTTCGTGCCAGCACCACCATTCAATGTGATCATGGCTGATCATCCCCAATCAGTACCCCGTTCCTGCCTTCTCCCCATATCCCCTATTTTTAAGAGCCCTATCTAGCTCTCTCTTGAAAGCATCTGGAGAACCTGCCTCCACCGCCCTCTGAGGCAGAGAATTCCACAGTTGATGGGAAGGTTGATGGGAATGTGGGGAGAATTGAATGGGATTAGCTAGCACGGATGGTGTTCAGGTTTAGAGATACAGCACTGAAACAGGCTCTTCGGCCCATCCAGTCCACGTCCGTGGTGTGTGATGGCACACACTCGGTGTATGACACCCTCCAACGCACACACATGTACAAATACACATATCTTGTGTGTATATGTTTTTCACATCACAGATTATGCATGTATTCTGCGGATTTGATGAAGATATTCAGATACCAATCCACTCTTTCCTTGAAAGCCCGTCTTTTAAGTAATGCACAATAGTGAATAAGCAGAACCTATCACAGAAAATATTGAAGGTACGCGGCAGGTGAGGCAGCATTTGTGGAAAGAGAAACAGATTTAAAGATTTATGTTATTGACTTTAATCAAGCTGAATGTGAACTATTTCTCTCTCAATGGGTGCTGTCAATATATATATTATATGTATATATATATTTATACACACATACACATACAGAACTTTTTTTTCTCGTTTATTATATAGTTTACAGTGTACTATGTTTACATATTCTGTTGCGCTGCTGCAAGTAAGAATTTCATTGTTCTGCCTGTGACATATGACAATAAAACACTCTTGACTCATGGACAGTGGGTCGAGCGAGAATGGTGACGTACAGTGTATATATACTCCGTGTGCGAATTCCCCTCTCTGAATTTTTTTGTCTATCTTTACAATGTGCAGTCAATACTTTGCTTGTTGTGGGGAGGTGAGGTGGAATTGTGCGGATGTAACTTTAGAGAGCTTTGCATTGAGAGCGACCTGACTGAACACAAACCAATCTCCAAGCACATTCCCGGCCAGCTGTCTCCCAGCCTCTGTGCAGAAGTATTTAAATGTGCATCTGTCTATCTCCACTGAAGCCCCTGGCTCCGCTCACTGCCAGCAGCAAGACGCTGAGTTGAGCCATTATTATTTCATCTCCATTTTCCCCATGCTTGGCTTTCCGCTCAGCTCATCATGGGTCTCGGGGCCCGAGTGATATCAAGCAGCTGCCAAAAACGCACTGCGGTTCCAACCAAGTGGCCAGGCCGCAGCCTCAGTGAGCTCCGAGCCTCCTGAAGGAAGCGGAGAGGATATCTCTGCGCGGGTAGGAACTGCAGATGCTAGTTTGAAACGAAGATAGACACAAAAAGCTGGAGTGGGAAGATTCATCGGGACAGGCAGCACCTCTGGAGGGAAGGAATGGGTGACGTTTCGGGTCGAGACCCTTCTTCAGATATCTTCTTCGGATATCTCTCCTCCCTCCTCTCTGAGCTGGTGACCCCCTGGTGGATACTGACCCTCACCCGAGAATTCGGCAACAACACGCCACATGCCAGTCGGCCCATCGAGTGTGTGCTGTCTCATTCAATGGGCAAGCCATTTGCTTTCACTCACCAGCTCTACCCTCGTTCCTCTGCTTTAATTTTTTTACGTCCAGTGCCTATTTATTGCTTTGTGAAGGGTGGTAAAGCCATTTTCATCATCTGATGCAAAGTATTCTAAATCACGTGGGGGAAAAAATAATCCTCAATTTACCTATGGTTTTCCGACCATTTTATAAAGTTTTTGACTATTCTTGTCCAAATTATTTGTCTGTGTGTTTTTTATATATACTGAACATTTTCATTCTGGGTTTTACAGAGTATTATGTTTACATACCTCTTGTGCTGCTGCAAGTCAGAATGTCATCATTCCTTTTTGGGACATAGGATAATAGGTGACTCTTGAATCAGTCACCAATTTGTGATCTTTGATTTCTGAAGTTATTTCTCTTAATGTGTCTAAACCCTTTGATTGGGCTACTCAGCCAGGAAGGCTTGATGTTCCAAGTCAGGTCCTTCTTCTCAATGGATCCTGAAATATGCATGACACAATAATCGCGATAAGGAAGTCTAGCCAGTCTTGCCCCAATCCAATCCACTTCTTGAACTAAACACAATAGATTCCCCACTAACTTGGCTGAGAGCAGCTGGCAACTTTTGCAAACAGGCATCTTCTGGTCCAAAGTGCAAAACCACAGCTAACTGTGCGGCATTTAGTTTATAGTCAGAGATTTTATAGCATGCAAACAGGCCCTTCGGCAAACCAAGTCCACGCTGACCACGATCACCCCGTACACTAGTTTACAGAAGCCAATTAACCTACACACCGGTACGTCTTTGAAATGTGGGAGGAAACCAGAGCAACTGGAGAAAACCCACGTGGTCACGGGGAGAACGTACAAACTCCACACAGACAGCACCCGTAGTCAGGATCGAACCCGGGTGTCTCGCGCTGTAAGGCAACGACTCTACCGCTGCTCCACCGATGTTTGAGAGAAAATTAAGACATGGTAACTTTTGGATTTACCAAGGCCCACCCATCATAGCCGGATATATTTGCCCCAAGATAGAAACAAAAAGCTGGAGTAACTCAGCGGAACAGGTAGCATCTCTGGAGAGAAGGAATGGGTGACGTTTGGGGTCGAGGCTGAGGAAGGGTCGAGACTGAAGAAACGTCACCCATTCCTTCTCTCCAGAGATGCTGCCTGTCCCGCTGAGTTACTCCAGCTTTTTGTGTCTATCTTCGGTTTAAACCAGCATCTGCAGTTCCTTGCTATATATTTGCCCCAAACTAGGAATCGGCGCAATTTGTGATCTGCGCCAACTTTGCTCGGTCTTGCCACTGGGCAGCTTGAAGCAAACACCGCGGTGCTAGTGTGGCTGAGTAAGTTGGAAGCGTCGCTCGCTCGGGTCGATGAGCCAGGACTGCACAACAGATGGGGAGGCTGTGATCTCCAGCGACCACTGCAGCATTGCTGCTCAATCACCATTGCCCGCCTCAGAGCCATCGACGACGCTGCTGCCACACTGCCAGCTCATTAACACTTTCAGCGCCAGACCCATGTCTGTCCCACTTCCACGGAAGAAATCAAATTGTGAAGTTGTTGGATTTATCAGACGCAAGCAGTTTGGCCTCCGAATGGAGAGACATGTTTTGTTTCTCTCTCTTTGGAATTTCGGCATGCTTTCCTCTATTCACAGGCTGATCTTTGTACTATGTTTACATATTCTGTTGTGCTGTTGCAAGTAAGAATTAGGGTCTCGACCTGAAACATCACCCATTCCTTCTCTCCAGAGATGCTGCATGTCCTGCTGAGTTACTCCAACATTTTGTGTTTATCTTTGATTTAAACCAGCATCTGCAGTTCCTTCCCACACATTTCCTGCATACCAGCATGTATTAGATGTAAAATGGAGGCAAAGATCAGGAGGGGGCGATCAAATTGGAGGAGCGTGCTGCACAATGTCTCTGGCTCACCGAGTGAAAGGGTGCTGGGGGTTGGTGCTCACTCACTCACACACTCACACACTCACACACTCACTCACTCACTCACACACTCACACACTCACACACTCACTCACACACTCACACACTCACACACTCACACACTCACTCACTCACTCACACACTCACACACTCACACACTCACTCACACACTCACACACTCACTCACACACTCACACACTCACACACTCACACACTCACTCACTCGCTCACACACTCACTCACTCGCTCACACACTCACTCACTCACTCACTCACACACTCACTCACTCACTCACTCACACACTCACACACTCACTCACACACTCACACACTCACTCACTCACTCACTCACACACTCACACACTCACACACTCACTCACACACTCACACACTCACACACTCACTCACACACTCACACACTCACTCACACACTCACACACTCACTCACACACTCACTCACTCACTCACACACTCACTCACACACTCACACACTCACACACTCACTCACACACTCACACACTCACTCACACACTCACACACTCACTCACACACTCACACACTCACTCACACACTCACACACTCACTCACACACTCACACACTCACTCACACACTCACTCACTCACACACTCACACACTCACTCACACACTCACACACTCACACACTCACTCACACACTCACACACTCACTCACACACTCACACACTCACTCACACACTCACACACTCACTCACACACTCACACACTCACACACTCACTCACACACTCACACACTCACTCACACACTCACTCACACACTCACACACTCACACACTCACTCACACACTCACACACTCACACACTCACTCACACACTCACACACTCACTCACACACTCACACACTCACTCACACACTCACACACTCACTCACTCACTCACTCACTCACTCACTCACACACTCACTCACACACTCACACACTCACACGCTCACACACTCACTCACACACTCACACACTCACACACTCACACACTCACTCACTCACTCACACACTCACACACTCACTCACACACTCACACACTCACTCACTCACACACTCACTCACTCACACACTCGCACACTCTCACACTCACGCTCATGCTCACACACACACACTCACACTCACGCTCATGCTCACACTCACTCACTCACACACTCACTCACACACACTCACTCACTCACTCACACACTCACACACTCACGCACTCACTCACGCACTCACTCACTCACTCACTCACTCACTCTTAAGGTGGTCCTTCAAGCCTTTCCCTTTGACCAAGCTTTCGATGGCCTCGTGCCAATCTCTTGATAAGCCACTAAGTTAAATTTGGTATAAAGACTGCTGTGACATGTTAACCGGGCTGAAGGTGCCAGATAGATTCAGGCCACAGTGGTTAGTTAGTGTGTGGAGTTTCCAATAGCCAGCTGACTGAGCCGGCACCCACTCTTGGTATTCACAGGATGTAGAGAGTGCAAGTGCATAGACTGACAGCATCAACACTCAGCTTTCTGTTTCCACCCGAGCTTTACTAAGGAGAAACATGTTACATGTTTTGGATCATGGATGTGGCCGCCATGCTTGATGGTGGTGCTGCTGTTTTAATAACATCGCGGGCTTGTATATTGTTGCAATAAACTGTCAGTCTTCATAGGACAATAAAATATTTATTTTGCTGTAAAACCACAGCCCTTCATTGTCAATAGAGCAGTGAATGCACTCCAGGGAGCCGGGCAATATTGGAGAAAATATTGACAGAGAAGATGATTACACCACTTTGTTTCATTCACGACCAGACAAATATCTCACTTGTTAGTTTTAGAGCTCTAATTGGGCATCAGAGTGGAGAGAAACTTTGTTAAGGAAGAAAATGCCCTCAGTGTTTATTGTGACACAGGCAGAGGCCATTCAGCCCTACAGGTCTCTGCTATCTCAGCAGAGAAATCCCATCCATCCTATATTCCCTTTCTTATTTTCCTGCAATGTATTCATTTTCTCTCTCTCTCTCTCTCCCTCACTCCCTCTCCCTCTCCCTCTCTCTCCCTCTCTCCCCCTCTCCCTCTCTCCCTCTCTCCCTCTCTCCCTCTCTCCCTCTCTCCCTCTCTCCCTCTCCCTCTCTCTCTCTCTCTCTCTCTCTCTCTCTCTCTCTCTCTCTCTCTCCCTCTCTCCCTCTCTCCCTCTCCCTCTCTCCCTCTCTCCCTCTCTCCCTCTCTCCCTCTCTCCCTCTCTCCCTCTCTCCCTCTCTCCCTCCCCCCTCCCTCTCCCTCTCCCATTCCCTCTCCCTCTCCCCCTCCCCCTCCCCCCCTCTCCCCCTCTCTCCCTCTCTCCCTCTCTCCCTCTCTCCCTCTCTCCCTCTCTCCCTCTCTCCCTCTCCCTCTCCCTCTCCCTCTCCCTCTCCCTCTCCCTCCCTCTCTCCTTCTCTCTCTCTCTCCCTCACCCCCCTCTCCCCTTCCCTCCCTATCTCCCCCCTCTCCCTCTCATATGTTTCTCTCTTTTTCCCTCACACACACACACACACAAATCTCCATCAACCCTCCTTTTAACTATTTTATCACATGCATATTAAGGCATAATTTGTAGCAGTAGTTGAGGAAAGCTCCTCCAACAGAACCTCAGCCTTGATCCTGTACAAAACCAACCTTCATTTCTGTAGGTCCTTTTACATGTTGTGTCCCAACAGCCTGTATAATGTGCAGCATGTAACTCACTCCAGTCTGTCCATCGTTCGATGCGGAGCTTCCTGCAGTCAGTATATTCTCCCATGTCCAATTCCAGTCTGCGTTACAATTTGTCTGTTGTCCTAATCTTGCACTGAAGCTTGTTTAAGTGTTATACACTCCAGTGTGAGCATTACCCTGTGCGTAAATCGCTCCATTCCGAATTTTATCCTGCATGTGACTTATTCCAGTCTGTGTATTGTCTTTTGTCATGAGTCAAGAACATTTTATTGTCATATGTCAACAATTAAAATCTTAGTTGCAGCAGCACAACAAATACAATCTGATAGATGCCACCCCCCCCCCCCCCCCTCCTGCCTCCAGATGCAATTCGAAGCGTAGCTGCTCCTGAACCTGGGTGTTACAGTTTCCACACACTAGCTTGTCCATTATCTTGTACTGTAGACGGCCAACTCCAGCCTGCATGTTGTTCTGTATTCTGTAGAAGGGTCTCGACCCGAAACGTCACCCGTTCCATCTCTCCAACAGACTCAGCCTGTCCCGCTGAGTGACTCCAGCATTTTGTGTCCAACCCCTCTCTGTGTTGTTCTGGTTTAAATGAATCTGAATATGAATGCACTAATCTGTATATTATCCATTCATGTGTGTGCCTCGCCCCTGTGTGAAAGGCAATCCCGCTTGCATAAGATAAGGTTGAGGTTTATTATGGTCACTTGGACCGAGGTGCAGTGAAAAGCTTTGTTTTGCAAACAAATCAGACGTGCCGTACATAAATGTCCGCATGAGATCATGCAACACGCACCAGGCTGATCCTGTGTCCATGCGTTCCAGCTTCCGTCCAGCCCTACTCGCAACTCCCCCTCCCACGCAGCGCGTTCTTCTCAGTAAATCACAAAACGCATCAACTTGTAATTGAATTAAAGGGAAGACCTGGAAGCCTTTGTCACCAGTCCCGAGGTCTAACCTCCAGGCAGGCCTACGCAGGGCGATCAATATAGAGGCGCGTTTATATTAAGAAATGGCAAAATAGATTTTTAAGGTCAGCGTTGACACCTTCCCTCATAGCTCAACCAGGCAGAGGTCATCAAATATGAAGCAACTGGACTGCCAGTAAGTAATATTCTGCCTGTGAACAGCAATGCGGGCTCTGCGCGTTTGGCTTTAAAACAATGTGGACAACCTTCAATCCCAGTCAATAGCAAACAGATTGATTTTTACACTGATCCCACAATTGCCTAATTGATGGTGGATCCATGTGGCCACAGCCTCCCAGCTTTATGGAGATCATGAATTAAATATGGTGAACTCTCCACTGGGGGTGCTTGTCCGCAAAAGAAAGATTGGGCAATATTTCCCTTAAAGACTTCATACAGTGTAACGAGTGCAGGAGAGACGGAATAAAAATAAAATTCATCCATCACCCTTTATTAAGTGTGAGCGGCACACCATCAGGTTGTATAGATTCCCTTTCTTTCTTTTAAATTGGTCCAGATGTGACAGGACAGTGACGTTAATTTTACAGTCAAATCGTATTTTATTCTATCTCTCCTCTCGCCGACGTGTCGAATGTTTCAGCCCGGGTTCTGTTTAAACGCAGTCTGCGAGTTTCTTCTGAAGCTGTTGGTGTCTTGCTGGGTTGCCACTTCACACCACTCATCTGCCCATTTGGACACTGATCCAGATAACCTGTGTTTCCTTTCATGCTAACATTCAGCTTGAGCAAGCACTTAGGACGGCAAGTGGTATAGAGTCGGAGAGTCGTACAGCGTGGAAACAGGCCCTTCGGCCCAACTTGCCCCTGCTAACCAAACATGTCCCATCTACGCTAGTCCCACCTGCCTGCGTTTGGCTCATATCCCTCTAAACCTATCCTATCCAAGTACCTGTCCAAATGTTTCTTAAGCGTTGTGATAGTACGTGATTCAACTACCTCCTCCGGCAGCTTGTTCTATACACCCGCCACCCTCTGTGTAAAAAAAGTGGTACGTTGGTGTTCAATGTGAGGGAGAGAGAGAGAAGGTACGAAATAGAGAATGTGGCTTTAAGCATGGAAATCAACCCTTCTGTCCTTTGGTCTTGAGATTGCTCATCCCACCCCCCCCCGCCCCCCCCCCCCCACTTCACCCATTTTATTTCTCCCCCACATTCCCATCAACTCCTTCCAGATCCCACCACCCAACTACAGACTTGGCACCATTCATAAAGGCCAGCGAATCATCCCAATCCACCTCTCTTTGTGATGAGGGCGGAAAGCCGAGCACTCGGAGGAAACCCAGGCTTTCAGAGTGAGATAGTGAAAACTCCACACTGACAGCACCGGATGTCAGGATCGAACCTGGGCCTCTGAAGGAGTGGCAACTCTACTAGTTGCCCCACTGTGCCACCCAAACCCACAATAATTGCAGGGGAGAATTACCCCCAGGAGAAAAGTTGAGCAGGGTAGCGCCTACGTTCTCTGGTGTTTTGAAGACTGAGGAGAGATTTCTTTTGGAAGTCCACAAGCCTCTCAAAGGGAATAAAAGGGATGATTTAGGTTGAGGTTTTGGTTTAATATTGTCACCTGAACCGAGTACAGTGAAAAAGCTTTGATTTGCATGTTATCAGTTGTACCATACATAGATACAATCCAGTCAAAAGTACAATAGATCAAGGATAGTGTTCAGTGAAGATTACCAAATCTCATTGTACCTTTGTGCAATGACAATATAAGATATTATTATTATTATTATTATTATATTATTATTAATATTAGTTGGGGTAAAGAGGAAGATACAGAGTGCAGAATATAGTTCTCAACATTGTGGTGTATCAGTTCATAGACAAAGTCCAATATCCACAATGGGGTAGAGATGAATCGGGTAGTCGACATACCTTGGGACACAGAAGGAAAACTCTATGAAGAAGGGTCCCAACTCGAAACGTCTTCCATCCATTCTTCCAGAGATGCTGCCTTACTCGCTGAGTTACTCCAGTTTACTGAAATCCGATAGTACCCAAGCCCAATGCATGGTAGACGGCTCAGTCTCCAACCTAGAGGCCAGTGGGTCAGGAAAAGGCAGGCACTATTTTTATGTGGAAGGTTATAAACATTTTTGTTCTGGATGCCTGTGGTCAATGAGTATGCGTGGGGCGACGATTAGAGGTTATAAAACACATAAGAATCAAAGAAAATTGGGATTAGAATCTCAAAAGTATTCTGTTGAATACAGGATTTGGTCCAGGGCCTAGTTCTGCATTGGCAGGCTCTCAGCTTCAGTTTGGTTTTGGGCAAGTGGTGTGGGATTCGGGGTGGGGAACTAATTTAATAACGACATCACACTGCTCTCCAAATGGCACCAAATGTCTATTCACAAGTGCATAACGTGGACTTACTAAAAAACTCATTTTCATTTTGGTTTAAGTTTTCCAATGTGTTCTAAATACGGAGATGTAAATAGATCTTCTTATCAAGTCCACACACAAGATTAGAAGTTGTTCAGCCAGAGCTGAACACACTTCTCGGCATCTGCGTATAATGGTGTCTGTCTTGTGGCTTCTTGTGCTTGGTGGTGGAAAGATTGGTGGAAACATGGCCGCGACGTGAACGCTCTTTCCTAGACCCCATTTAAATAGATTAGAGCAGCTAGTGTGCTTGAGATAGTTGCATTTACCTTTGGTCTTAGGTGGGTTGAAGTACACTTGAGTTTGTCTCAATTTGGGACATGGTGTGGAATTTGGAGCCTCTGCCAAGAAGGCATACACGTTGATAATTGCCAGATCAGCATTGTGCGGGGCATTTCCCACCTGTGTTTCCATCGGGCAGTGGTGAATGGGGAGAAAGAGAGAAGCACTTAGTCAGAGTGGAAACAGGTCCTTCGGATCAACAATTCCCCACACCGACCAAACATGTCACTCTACACTAGTCCCACCTGCCTGCGTTTGGACCATATCCCTCTAAACATACCCTATCCATGTACCTGTCTAAATGTTTCTTAACGTTGCGATTGTACCTGCCGCAACTACCTCCTCCAGCAGCTCGTTCCATACACCCACCACCCTTGGTGTGAAAAAGTTATGCCTCAGGTTCCCATTAAATCTTTCCCCCTTCAACATAAACCTATGTCCTCTGGTTCTCAATTCCTCTACTCTGTGATAGAGACCCTGTGTGTCTAGCCGATCTATTCCTCTCATGCTTTTGGACACCTCTATATGATCACCCCCTCATCCTCCTGCGCTCGAAGGAATAGAATCCTAGCTTGTTCACCCTCCCTCTATAGCTCAGGCCCTCGAGGCCTGAACATCTGGTAACCAATTCCTTTTCAAAGGCCAAAAGTTTTGGAGGCTTGGTTAATTTCATGAAGTTGTCGTTTTTGCCATCAAACGCAATGCAGCAACATAGTATTTACTGCAGTGGCAACACGCTAGACAGGGTGGCAGGGTGGCGCAGCGGTAGAGTTGCTGCCTTACAGCGCCAGAGACCCGGGTTCGATCATGACCTCAGGTGCTGTCTGTATGGACTTGTACGTTGTCCCCTTGACCTGCGTGGGTCTTCTACTGGAGTTCCGGTTTCCTCACACATTCCAAAGACGTATAGGTTGGTAGGTTAATTGGCTTCGCTATAATTGTCCCCCAGTGTGTGTAGGATAGTGTTAGTGTGCGGGGATCGCTGGTTAGAATGGCCTCGGTGGGCGGAAGGGCTGTTTCCGTGGTGTTTCTCTAAACTAAAACTAACCGTTGACTCTTGAGTTTAGTTCAGCGATACAGCGTGGAAACTGGCCCCTTCGGCCCGCCAAGTCCACACCGACCAGCAATCCCCAAACACTAAAACTACCCTGCACACACGAGGGACAAATTCACATTTGCACCATTCAATTAACCTCCAAACATAACACCTTTGGAGTGTGGGAGGAAACCGAAGATCTCGGAGAAAACCCACGCAAGTCACGGAGGGAACGCACAAACTCCGAACAGACAAGCACCCGTAGTCAGGATCGAACTCAGGTCTCGGGTGTGGTAAGGCAGCAGCTCTATCGCTGCGCCACCATGCCGCCCCCTCTCCTCACAGTATCAAAGAAGTTACAAGCTCTGAGTGGCTGCAGAACTGACCAATTATGCTCCAGGAGTATAAATCTCGCTTGCCATCCCAACCTGGAAACCAAGGCATGCTTTACTCTCCAGTTTTTTCCCCCCACTGTTAACAGTCACTTATCAGTTTACAGAACTGGGTAAAGATCCTGTCAACTCCCTCACAAATAAATAAGAGGCTGCTTATTAATTATGCAGGATTAGTCTAATTATAATTCTGCAAAATTAATTTGCAACAGAAGGCGTGCAGAAACATTCTGGGAAATTTGCATGTTAAGTGGGGGATTGGCGCATAATATATGATAAATGTATTCACATTTTCTTTCTTTAATTTGAAATTTGCAGCTGCATATGGTATAGGAGCAGGTGAAAAGTCAGTTTATGTTAAATGATGCTGACAAATATTGGATGAGGCACTGTCGGTGGGAATGTATTGATCAAGAATCATTTTAATCCTGTCATTGACTAATCCCAACAAAACAACTCTGAGTTTACATGTAGGAAGGAACTGTAGATGCTGGTCTAAACCGAAGGTAGACACAAAATGCTGGTGTAACTCAGCGGGACAGGCAGTGTCTCTGGAGAGAATTAATGGGTGACGTTTGGGATTGAGACCCTTCTTATTCTTCATCCAACTGCATGAAAGGACTCACAGAAAATAGACACAAAATGCTGGAGTAACTCAGCCGGGACAGGCAGCGTCTCTGGAGAGAAGGAATGGGTCGGGGTCTGAAGAAGGGTCTCGCCCCGAAACGTCACCCATTCCTTCTCTCCAGAGATGCTGCCTGTCCCGCAGAGTTACTCCAGCATTTTGTGTCCATTTTCTGTGAGTCCTTTAATGTGGACATTGATAGGGTGCACCATAATGACAAACTGAAGATCAGGAGGACAGACTGAATCAAAACTCAAAGTGCTGGAGTAACTCAGCCGGTCAGGCAGCATCTGTGGAGGGAATGGACGGTTGACGTTTCGGATCTTCTTCAGCTTGAACAGAGTGGATCATTTTCTAAAATTCTACGCACTTCTCTCCACTCACTGACTGGGCGGTTGGGTTCATAAAACCATAAGATCATAAGATCATAAGACGCAGGTGCAGAATTAGGCTATTTGGCCCATTGAATCCACTCTGCCATTCGATCATGGCAAATCTCTTTTTCCCTCTCAACCCCATTCTCCTGGGTTCTCCCCGTAACCTTTGATGTCCTTCCGAATCAAGAACCTATCGATCTCTGCTTTAAAAATATCCAGTGACGGCCTCCAAAGCCGTCTGTGGCAACGAATCCCGTTTCACTACCCTCTGGCTAAAGAAATTCTTCCTTGTTTGCATTCTAAAAGTACGTCCTTTTGTTTTGAGTCTGTGACCTCCGGTTCTAGACTCTCCCACTCGGGAAGGTAAGGTGTTGTGGATGATGGCTACCCCTGGCCACCAAGTCACCCAAGTAGGTGTGGGTCGGTACGGTGGAGCAGTGGTAAAGTTGCTGCCTTACAGCGCTAGAGACCCGGATTTGATCCTGACTATGGATGCTGTCCATATGGAGTTTGTATGTCCCCTTCATGACCATGTGAGTTTTCACCAGGTGCTTCGGTTTCCTCCTACATCCTAAAGACGTACGGGATTGTAGGTTCATTGACGTCTAAATTGCCCCTTGTGTTTAGGAAGCGGATGCGAAAGTGGGATAACATAGATCTATCGTGATGGATGGTCAGCGTGGATCGAAGGGCCTGTTCTACCGCTGTATCTTTAAACCAATTCAACCAATCGAACAACTTATTCAGAAACCTGCAGAGGAAAGAAAAACTAATAAAACACTCTTGACACTTGAAGGAAAAGACTGTGCAAAAACAAGACATTTGTGCAGAATCTAAATACTTATATAAAACTCTCATCTTGTCCTTTGTTGTTTTTACATTTACCCGAAAACGGTACCCGATAGCGCTACGATTTTTCACCGCCTTACTCGCAATTCTCCTGTGCTGCAAGTGCAACAAGTTTTGTTCTGAATGGTTGGAATGGTACAAAAGATATGATGGTTTAGAAACCGTAAAAACCGCCCCTTACGGCACCCGCTGTCAATCACCGGCGGCGAGGAGAATAAAGCTGAAGGAGTGGAGTGAGCAGAGTGTGTTGAGTGAGCGCGGAGTGAGCAGTGGGTTGCGTTGGGGGACCAGGCCTCCCGTGTGATTGGGACCCAACGGGTCCCACTTTGTCTAGTATGTATTTAGAGAACTCAGGTAATCACATGGTTATTCAGACAATGGCGGGATAGGGATTAAAAATGGCACAAAGCACTGAAGTAAAGGGTCAGGTGGCATCTCTGGAGAATGTGGATTATCTGCAGGCAGAGGAGATTAGTTCATCTTGGCATCATGTTCGGCACAGACATTGTGGATCGTACGGCCTGTTTCTGTGCTGTACTGTTCTATGTTCTCATTGATTGTAAGAAAATAACAGCGCTCTCTTAGTGTAGTTTGGTTTTGAGAAACAGCGCTGAAACTAGTTCTTTGGCCCACCCACCGAGTCCGTACCAACCAGTGATCCCTGCACGCTAACACTACCCTAAACACACCAGGGACAATTTACAAATTTACCAAACCATTTAGCCTACGTACCTGCGCTTCTCGGAGTGTGGGAGGAAACCGGGGCACCCAGAGAAAACCCACGCAAATCACAGGGAGAACGTACAAACTCCAAACAGACAGCACCCGCAGTCAGGATCGAGCCCGGGTCTCTGGCGCTGTACGGCAGCAACTCTACCGCTGTTCCACTGTGCCGCCCAAAATTTCGAATCTTTTTACTGCTTTCTCGTCCTGGTTAAAACCAGTGCGACAAACTAATGGAAGTTTCGATTCTGAATTTGGATGGAACTTCTCTCCTATATTGCACAATGTTTTTGTTACTTGATCATTGTTTAGTGTTGTCTGACCTCATGGATTGCCTTGGGAGAGATACGAGCAACAAGACCTCCTGTCCAATGCGGCCAACATTCGGTCCGGGAGCCTTCCTCCTCTGCCGCATGTGTTACCTTGCGCATTAAAGTCAAGGTGGCAACAGTTAGTCAGCTGCAGAGAGCAGTAACTATTCAACCTCATCAGAGTGCTAATTAAAGTATACCACCTTGATATTTGCTGCGCATTCTCTGCCCTGGGAAGAAGCCAGGAATTATTAAACAGCTCTAACATCAGTTCTTCTATGGCAATCCGGTACAAATGCAATCATCGTGTTAGATCAGTTCATAAGAACTTTTAAGGAAAGGCCGTTCAGTTCAACAGGATAAATCAACCCACCTACTCAGCATATCCCCAGATAAAATCTCTTTGCAGAAACTCTTCTAATTGATGCTTGAACCCATTTATGCCATCTGCTTCTGTGCCTTTCCCTGGTAGCTGAAACCACTGCTCCATTACTCTTTTTCTCTGAGCTGTTCTGCCTGAGTTCTTTTTGATGGCTTCCAAATGTTTAACTCTTGAGTCTTGTTGCTACGAGCCCCTGCTTTTAATGAACAGCCTCGGCTCAAATCAGCCATGTCAATTTTATACTGACCTCAAAATCTTCTTTTTGGGTCATATGTTAGTACTTTGGCCAGAAAGGACTTGCATCTTTCACACAACGAACAGCCCTGCCCGCACACAGACCATTGCTATGCAGGAGAATGCAACGACGATTTTCACTTAATGTGCTTTGCCCCCCCCCAATTTGTTACAACAGCACAGAATCCTCTCGCACTATTCAGATCTCATTTACCCCTTTGCTCTTTTCCCTTCGCTGTCCTTTGTTCTTTTTGTTTCCAGCTCTCTCTTCTTGGCCACAGATTCATTCCCAGCTCTGGAGCAGTCCCTGGACTCTCCTTTTCCAGCTGTTCCTTTTTCCTGAGCCGCGCAAGAGCCAGTCCCTTCAGCCTCCCCGACTCCTCCTTCCCACAAGTGAGAGTTTGTTTCTGCCTATTGACTTCCTCACAGATCTGGCCCAGGTTCGTTGGAGCGACATCACTGTGGATGTCCACTGATGCGAAACAGATTTTGTATTTTTTTTTTTTTCCAAAACACCAACACATTGGAACTTACAATTTTCTCTGTAATTATTTTCTGGGAAGCCAGAGTTTGGAGTTAAAAGATGCATTGATAAGCACCATTAACCATTTGCCATAATACTCCTAAATGGTTCTGTGCTGAAAAGCAATGCCTTCTGATTACATAACAGACAAAGCTTATACTGCTGCATATTCACTAGTGTTTAGACTTCTGCACGTGCTATACATTATGTTTTGTATTGAGGTAGCTGTAATGCAATAGTTAGTTCATACAGCTCCCTGGTGTCCTCTCCAATCTGTGCCGTTTCTCAGTATAATTCGATATTCAGTCTACGCACGTCTCACCTACAATGTGAAGGTTTAGGGTAAGAACATCCATGATGCGGTTTAGGTCATTGGAATGTATTATTGACCATCGATCAGGCTCATTGGAATTTATTATCCAAGTTCAGTTTTAGAAAGGCAAAGGCAATAATACTACAGATGCTGCAAATCTGAACTAACAAAATAAGACAGTGGTTTGATTTAGATTAGAGATGCAGCATGAAAACAGGCCCTTCGGGCCACCAAGTCCATGCCGCCCATCGATCATCCGTTTTAACTCGTTCTATGTTTCTTCCATTTTCGTATCCGCTCCCTACAATTTACAGAGGCCAATTAACCTAACATGTCTTTGGGATGTGGGGGGGAAACCTGGGCACCCGGTGGAAACCCACGTGGTCACAGGGGGAACATGCAAACTCCACACAGACTGCACCCGAGGTCAGGATCGAGCCCGGGTCTCTGCCGCTGTGAAGCATCAGATCTACCAGCTGTGCCACCATGCCACTGTATTTGAAATACCGATCAGACTCAAGAGCTTTGATGGAAAGAGAAACAAAATTGATGTTTCAGATTGATGAACCTTTATTCCGGTTTTACAAACCCTTGTATGACACAGTTCTAACATGTGGAATAATTTACGTAACTTCAATAGATATAGGAGAGCAATATACAGAGTACAAAACCTGTGTATTATCACTGGTTTAATCTACACAGTTATTACATGTTAGACACAAAAAGCTGGAGTAACTCAGCGGGACAGGCAGCATCTCTGGAGAGAAGGAATGGGTGACGTTTCAGGAAGGGTCTCGACCCGAAACGTCACCCATTCCTTCGCTCCAGAGATGCTCCCTGTCCCGCTGAGTTACTCCAGCTTTTTGTGTCTATCTTCGGTTTAAACCAGCATCTGCAGTTCCTTCTTACATATTACGGATTGGAGTCAATTTTATTCAAACAAACTATCTTAGTAAATCCCTGCTTCCATTTGTAAATTACAAAGTGCTGGAGAAACTCTGTGGGATCAGGTAACATCTGTGGAAAGAATGGATAGGCGACGTTTTGGATTGGGATCCTTCGTCAGACTCTAAAAAAGGGTCCTGACCCAAAATGTCACCTAACCATGGGATTAGTGTAGATGGGGCATCTTTTGTCGGCAATGGCAAAATGGGCCGAAGGGCCTGTTTCCATGCTGTATTACTTTATGACTATGTTTCTAGCCCTTGCCAAACGCTATCATTTATTTACGTTAAAGTTATTTTAATTCTTCTCCATTTGCCCTATAACCCCATCAAATTCTACCACTCACCTGCAAACTAAGGGTCATTTTCGCTTGGGCAGCTTACACCCCAGCGGTATGAACATTGACTTCACTAACTTCAAGTTCCCCTTGCTTTTCCTTCATCCCTCCCCTTTCCCAGTTCTCCGACCAGTTTTACTGTCTCCAATGACATTTTATCTCTGTACCTGATCTCCCGCTGGCCCAGCACTTCAACTCCCCTTCCCATTCCAAATCCGACCTCTCTGTCCTGGGCCTCCTCCATGGCCAGAGTGAGTCCCACCACAAATTGGAGGAGCAGCACCTCATATTTCGCTTGGGCAATTTACACCCCAGCGGTATGAACATTGACTTCTCCAATTTCGGGTAGTCCTTGCTTTCTCCCTCCTTCCCCTCCCCTTCCCAGCTCTCCCACAGCCTACTGCCTCCGCCTCTTCCTTTCTTCTTCCCTCCCCCCCCCACCCCACCCCACATCAGTCTGAAGAAGGGTCTCGACCTGAAACGTCACCTATTCCTTCGCTCCATAGATGCTGCCTCACCCGCTGAGTTTCTCCAGCATTTTTGTCTACCTTCGATTTCTCCAGCATCTGCAGTTCTTTCTTAAACATTTTACCTCTGTTTGCTTTGCTGGTGTCATCTTCCCCCAGCTAACAATGATCTGTTCGACATTTTCCTTGATCTCCATTCCCTTTGTCCTATTTTCACACCTCACACTTCCTTATCTATGTATCTCCCTCTTCCCTGACATCAGTCTGAAAAAGGGTCTCAACCCGAAACCTCACCCATTCCTTCTCTCCAGTGATGCTGCCTGTCCCGCTGAGTTACTCTTGTTGCTCCAGCATTTTGTGTCTCTCTTTCGCCTACCAACCCATTCATCTTTGGGATGCGAGAGGAAGCAGGATCACTGTGAGGAGACCCATGAGAGGAGGCAAACTCCACACAGATAGCATGGGAGGTCAGTATCAGACCTGGATCACTTAAGCTGTAAGCTAGTTCTTACCAGCTGTGTAACTATGTGATATTAAAGGGCCTGTCCCAGTTGGATGTCATTTGCGCGTCATTTACGCGAAACCATCTACGCGTCACGATGCACGACGCGCGCATGGCACGTGGTGGCGTAGGCAGTGATGCGCGACGCCCCAGGATTTTGAGATTCACAAAATCTTCGTGCGCCACCTGCATGACGCACCAAGTGGGACAGGCCCTTAAATCTGTTTATGTGACACCGGGTTTAATATATGTCAATGCAGTAGCCCTATAAAACCAAGTTAGGAATTTCAAACATATGTAGTTATTCTCAACCCATAAAGCTTTAACTTGTTATGTGAGGTGGAATCCAGTGAATTACAATTCACAGTGATTTGCAGATTGTTATTTGTACAGTTAGACGTGGTTCATCCAAGAATGTTTCACTGGCGGATTGTTTTCCGCATTTAAATTGTCAACAGGACATTTCCCGATTTGGGAACAGCTCCCAAATATTCCACAGCCTACACGGCTTCTCCTCTTGATTAAGAAGACACCACCAAGTCTCGAAAAATGAAAAAAAAAAAGAGGTACATTGACAAAATAAGGCTGCAGGAACGCTGCAGACTCCCAGAGGAAAAGGTTGAGGGAGGAAAGGAGAGGAATTTAAGTGCGAGGAATCGTAATGAGGCCTGACGATGGTGGGTAAAAAGGGGGGAAGATTGGCAGCTTCAGTGAGATATGGAAAAACTCAATAAAATGGACTCTTGTGGGAAAGCAAAGCTGAGACGGTAGTGGATAGAGAGAGAGAAAAAAAAACAGCTGAAGGCTAGATGTGAGATAGGGATTGATAATTAGATGAAAGTATTTTTCAGTATCCATCCCCATAGCACAAACGATGACCTTTGCAATTGCGGGAGCAGCATTCTTAAGCTTGAGACGGATTTGGACTTTTATATAAAATGTACGGCTTGCTGTACTTCATCTGTCATACAAGTAATTAGTGAGGGTGTTTACCTGAAGGAATGTGCTCCACTTTTCTGCAATAAAATTATATTGTTCTAGACAAGATAATTTCTCTCATCCGATGAAGAAATCTCCCCGGACCTTCTTTTGAGAACACTTCATTTGCAATTACAAACTCATACAGTCTTTAAGGTATAAATCGACACCTCAATTCTCAGCCCAGGAGCTTTGGAATTATTTTCAATAATTGTGTCAGAATTTAATTTGAATATAAAACCATTGAGATGTCAGCTGAGACATCCATATGACTATTGCGAGCTACTTGCAATCAGAAAGAGAATACAACTTAACTCTCAAAAGGCCTAAATTAATATTTCTGCATCGCTGAATATTAGGAAGCAGGAAAAGAGGGGCACAAAAGACCAGAAGAAGATTTTTAATTAACTTGCTGATGACAACAGTATTTTAGAAAACTAGGCATGGGTTAATCTCAGGGGCGTTCCGTACATTCGAAGCCACTTGAGATGCCATCCTCTGTAAAATAAATCTGTTTAACAAAGCAGCGTTTATGAAGCAGTGTAATATCCGAAGTATATATTCGAAGCAGTGAAATAGTGAAGAGTGAAATAGTGAAATGAACAGTGAAAGGCCTGGATCGAATGGATGTGGAGAGGATGTTTCCACCAGTGGGAGAGTCTGGGACCAGAGGCCACAGCCTCAGAATAAAAGGACGGACCTTCGGAAAAGAGATGAGGAGGAATTTATTTAGTCCGAGGGCGATGAATCTGTGGAATTCATTGCCACGGACGGCTGTGGAGGCCAAGATAATGGATGTTTTTAAGGCGGAGATTGACAGGGTTTTGGTTAGTAAGGGTGTCAGGGGTTTATGGGGCGAGGGCAGGAGAATGGGGTTGAGAGGGAAAGATAGCTCGCCCGTGATTCTATGGTGGAGTAGACTTGATGGGCCGAATGGCCTTATTCTGCTCCTGGAACTCATGACCTTACAACGTACCGTTCACAGCATCTCAAACATGGCGAATGAAACGCATTTTAATGCGGTCACTGTTACCTTGTTGGCCATGCAGCAGCCGCATGGCACACAGCAAGGTGGCACAGACCGCCAACCACCAGTTCACCCATGCTTTAGAGATGTGGATGAATAAGTATTAACCTGAGACAACCCTGCTTTACTTTAAACCAGCGCTGTGGTTCTTTCATGTCTGCCAGAGTGAGCAAACAGAGCCTTACGTCCAAAAAACAATGCTGCGTTCCCTCGGCTTTGCGTAGGAGTTAGAGGGTGGTGAATCTGTGGAATTCACTGCCACAGAAGCCTGTGGAGACCTAGTCAATGGATATTTTTAAGGCAGAGATACAGTAGATAGATTCTTGATCTGTACGGGTATCAGGCTATGGGGAGAAGGCAGGAGAATGGGGTTAAGAGGTATAAATAGATCAGCCATGATTGAACGGCGGAGTAGACTTGGTGGGCCAAATGGCCTAATTCTGCTCCTATCACTTGTATGAAGAATGCTTTGTTTGTGACAATACGTGCTGGCCTGGTGCACTGGCACCTCCAAAAAGATCAAAACTAGATTTTCATATTTTTAGACCTTTAATTTTAATGTGTATTGATTTTATACATTTTATTAGTTATTAGTTATTAGTTAATTAACTTAGAAGTTAATTGGTCACTGTGGGTATATTGATAGAAGGAAAATTGTTGATAAATGTAATGTAGGAAGGAACTGCAGATGTTGGTTTGCCCTGAAGATGGACAAACAATGCTGGAATAACTCAGCGGATCAGGCAGCATCTCTGGAAAAAAGGAACATGTGATGTTTGGGGTCGAGACCCTTCTTCAGACTGAGACCCTGCATCAGCCAGTCTGAATACGTCACCTATTCCTTTTCTCCAGAGAAGCTGCCTGACCCGCTGAGTTACGCTAGACATTTTGTGCCTATTTGGTAAATGTAGCTTTATTCTAAATTAATATGTCACCTAATTGTCTACAAAGAATGGGCTGCATAGGAATATTAGTCAACATTTTGATGCTGAACTTGAAGCAGGTACCTCCGGATCTAAAAGTCGCAACAACAGCCCATGACTGTAACTGTGGTCTATTATTTCTTGGAAGTGTATCTTACATCTGTTGCGTTGAGTATATCTACTGTTCACTGCATGTCTTTTATTTTGCAAAGGTTATCTCTGCGTCCCCTGTTCCACTGAAAGGTTATCTCTGCATCCCCTGTTCCACAAAGCCGCCTGATTTTTTTTCTTCAACCTGATAAAGTCATTAGGCGGCGAACCACCAAGGTTAGGTTGCAGATTGTCGGATGAAATATGGACAGCTACCTGTATGTTTCCCCGATGCCTCATCGCAACGGAGTCAATACTCTATCTCTCGCTCACAACCCGCAAAAGACACCTTAGTTCTCTGCAATTCGTTCTGGCAGGGAGCATGGAGATGAGTTGCTGTGTTTGCAGAGGCGAGGCTTCATCAGCAGTGGTGTAGCAATATGGCTGGAGCAACAATATTTCGAGCTCACCCTGGATTTTCAGGTTCTCCGACCGACTCGGCAGCTCACACTATTCCCTCCCGTCGATTTTAATGACTCCATTTTAACGGAGGGTTGGGTTGACTTCTGTCCTTGGTTACTCCGTGAGCATTCCCATTGTTAAACTGGAACATTTACACTCGTATCAGAGGGTGAGAAAATGTATGACAACTAACATCATTTTTAGCGTTCGCTCCCCGTATTGACTGTTTGAGGTATTGTTACAGGTGTCGAGGGTTGTGGAGAGAAGGCAGGAGAATGGGGTTAGGAGGGAGAGTTAGATCAGCCATGATTGAATGGTGAAGTAGACTTGATGGGCCGAACGGCCTAATTCTGCTCCTATCACATGACCTTATGACCTAATGTTCTGAAGATGCTTCCTATCCTCTCGGCCTTCCCCCCTGTATGGGATGATGATGCAGTCAATAGACAATAGACAATAGACAATAGGTGCAGGAGTAGGCCATTCGGCCCTTCGAGCCAGCACCGCCATTCAATGTGATCATGGCTGATCACCCCCAATCAGTACCCCGTTCCTGCCTTTTCCCCATATCCCCTGACTCCACTATCTTTAAGAGCCCTATCCAACTCTCTCTTGAAAGCATCCAGAGAACCTGCCTCCACCGCCCTCTGAGGCAGAGAATTCCACAGACTCACCACTCTCTGTGAGAAAAAGTGTTTCCTCGTCTCCGTTCTAAATGGCTTACCCCTTATTCTTAAACTGTGGCCCCTGGTTCTGGACTCCCCCAACATCGGGAACATGTTTCCTGCCTCCAGCGTGTCCAAGCCCTTAACAATCTTATATGTTTCAATAAGATTCAGTCATCTCCGAAAATCCGATCAATGTCTCAGCTATGTCTTTTCAGTAGGACGTTATATGAACAAAATACAAGGAAATACCTGACAATTATTCCCAATGTACCATCACACTGTACATCAACCAAATACAGCCTTAGAATCAATGAGACTGAATGCCAAACGGGGCAGTGTTGGTGTCGAGAGGCAAGAAGAGGTTCAGGGTTGGAAGTGAGAGATCGATTGCCCCTAAAAATAGATGGAAAGTGGCACAACTTAAAGCTTCCAAATTGTGATTTCATTGCCACGGTAGAATTTACTGTGTGTCGATAGATTCTGTTCATCAATGAGAATGAATCCCCTAACCTTTGTAGATTCCTGCATTTGTTACGAAAACTTCCACCCCTGCCCCCTATCTGGGTTCAGTCAATGGTGGTCCGTTGTGCATTGTGGCCAAATCAAGTCAAGCATGTGCTTATATACTGTGAAAGAGAGCAAGCAGAAATGATAGCAAACGGAATATAAGAGCGATATAGAGTTGATGATAATATTAACATACTCAAAAAAAAGGGACTGGATCTGCGATTCTCTGGGATTCATACATAATATTTTCCATAACAACATCCCATAATCTTTGCTAAATCAAAACAACCTTGTACAAATAATGTGATAAGGAATTCCACTGGTTTAGTTTAGTTTAGAGATAGCGCATGGAAACAGGTCCATCAACCCACCAAGTCCACACCAACCATTGCTCACCCATTCACACTAGCTCTATGTTATCCCACTTTCTCATCCACTCCCTACACATTCAGGGCAATTTACAGAGGCCAATTAAACTACAAACCCGCGCATCTTTGGGATGTGGTAGGAAACCGGAGCACCCGGAGGAAACCCACGCGGTCGCAGGGAGATCATGCCAACTCCACGCAGACAGCAGCCAGGGTCACGATCGAACCCGGGTCTCTGTCGCCGTGAGGCAGCCGGCCTACCAGCTTCGCCACTGTGTATTCCAGAGATACTCCGACGGAGATATCCACCCAAAGAAGGGTCTCGACCAAAAACGTCACTTATTCCTTTTCCCCAGAGTTGCTGTCTGACCCGCTGAGTTACTCCAGCATTTTATGTCTATCTCCAGAGATACTCTAGCAGTTTGTCTTTTACTGAGGATTCCTTTGGATTGCGTTGATTCCAAAAGAATGCAAAGGACTAGGAAAGGATATTCAAGAATGCGTCTTGATCTGTGGCGATTGTGCCAACTAATAATGGCCATTTACCCTTGAATTTTGTATCGCCTTGGTTCTCTATCAGCCATGATTGCTGCTTCAGTTAGCTGCCCATGTACACTCCCCACTTAAAGCCCCAACTAGGCTGAGCAGCATTGCATCATGATGTGAGCTTGGGCCATCGGGAATCGCAGATATGCAGACTGCAAACATGTCCTTCTCCCTAAAAGAGTACGATTTCTTGTGCGCTGAAAGATGGGGTGAAGGGAAGAGAGGTGCGCTTTGTGAATTATAGAAAGCAGATGCTTGCAGATCTAAGCTCTGTGGAGTGGGAGAAGATTCGGGGCATGGGCACCACGCTGTGGCAGGCAGCATTTAAATCTGTTTCCATCAACGCCCAGGCATAAATAGAATACTCCTCAATAACAAAGACAAGAAGGCTCAAGAGAGAACAGGAGATTTACTGACACACTCTGAACTGGGGCGGCACGGTGGCGCAGCGGTAGAGTTGCTGCCTTACAGCAGCAGAGACCCGGGTTCGATCCTGACTATGGGTGTTGTCTGTACGGAGTTTGTACCTTCTCCGCATGGCTTGCCTGAATTTTCTCCGAGATCTTCGGTTTCCTCCCACACTCCAAAGACTTACACATTAGTTGGTTAATTGGCTTGGTATAAGTGTAAATTGTTCCTCCTGTGTGTAGGATAGTGTCAATGTGCGGGGATCGCTGGTCGGCACGGACTCAGTGGGCCGAAGGGCCTGTTTCCGCCCTGGTTGTTCCTCATTCCATCAGTGGACGGATCCCACAGAATCCGTCTGAAGAAGGGCCTCGACCCGAAACGTCACCCATTCCTTCTCTCCAGAGATGCTGCCTGTCGCGCTGAGTTACTCCAGCTTTTTGTGTCTATCTTCGGTTTAAACCAGCATCTGCGGTTCCTTCCTACACTCTCCCACAGAATCTTAGCATTGGGACCTCGGAGGCTAGTTACTGGAGGGCAACCCACCTTCCCGCAGCAGAGGAAGGGGAGAAATGAGCTAAAGTCACGGCAATGGCCAGAATCAGGCCCTCTCATAGACGAACTGAGGCCCAGGCCAATTTCAATGTTAGAGACCCCCAAATCAAGATCCCTTTGAAGCAGACAGGCATGAGGCCCATGCCAAATGGCACTCATTGCTCCCCCCCTGATTGGGCCTGGCCATTATACAGATAACAACAGCACTGTGTTGTGGGGCAGGCCTCAGGAAAGTGGTTTGAATGCATGGATAAACAGAAGGGTTGTTCACAAAGGCCCCTTTGGTTCCTCTGAGTAGTTCTGAGCACTAGTGTAGGAAGGAACTGCAGAAGCTGGTTTACACTGAAGATCGACACAAAACACTAGAGAATCTCAGCGGGTCTGGAGAGAAGGAAACAGAAGGGTTGCCTTTTTCCACCGTCTTCACACCAGGGGCCGACATGTTGACATAAACATAGAAAATAGGTGCAGGAGGAGGCCATTTGTCCCTTCTAACCTGCACCGCCATTCATTGTGATCATGGCTGATCATCCACAATCAGTAACCCGTGCCTGCCTCCTCCCCATATCCCTTGATTCCACTAGCCCCTTGAGCTCTATCTAACTCTCTTTTAAATTCATCTCGTGAATTGACCTCCACTGCCCTCTGTGGCAGAGAATTCCACAGATTCACAACTCTCTGGGTGAAAAAGTTTTTTCTCATCTCATTTTTGAAATGGCCTCCCCTTTATTCTTAGACTCCCCCAACATTGGGAACATTTTCCCTGCATCTAGCTTGTCCAGTCCTTTTATAATTTTATATGTTTCTACAAGATTCCTCTCTCATCCTTCTAAATTCCAGTGAATACAAGCCCAGTCTTTCCAATCTTTCCTCATATGACTGTCCCGCCATCCAGGGGATTAACCTCGTGAACCTACGCTGCACTGCCTCAATAGCAAGGATGTCCTTCCTCAAATTAGGACGAACTAGAGCAGAAGAGCGCAGGTTTAAAAAAAAAAAACAGGCATTCGTCGCAAGTTGTAAAAATGCGTCGAGAATTTTGTTTTTCTCTCTCGTTTTTCTGCCTTGCCAATAATGCGGACGGTGAGCTTTTCTGCGCACGGTGCTCAGGGAAGCCAGGCCACTGGCTGTCAGAGCAGGAAGATTTCAGAGCTGCATTCGTGTCTGAGGTTGTCTTGAGGGGGTTGCGGGACGGCTTTGCAAAATGTGGTTGCCATGGCGACCGGGAAAAAAATGAAACCGCTCGGAGTTCACCTGGGACCAACAGCCACACATCTGCTATTTTAAGAGCCAGGCTTCTGGAATCTACCTTAACCCTTTCTAGTGATTGCGTCGTTCATCTGCCCAACCATGGCCACCATCTGCCCATCTGCTCCGGTTTGGCTGAATGTCAGCCGGCACAGGAAACAGGCCGTTCAGCCCACCAAATCCATGCTAGCTCTAAAGCATCCAATCGCATGGGCGGCATGGTGGCGCAACGGTAGAGTTGCTGCCTCACAGTGTCAGAGATCCGGGTTCGATCCTGGGGGGGGGGGAGATTGCAGCCTCCAGCCTCCGCCCTGTTTCGACGAATGCAATCAACCCGGCGTGCACAACCAAGTAAGATCAAATAGAACAAGTTGTCCAACAACTTTAGGCTGTGCACGCCACACGCAAGATAAAAGAAGAAGAAGGTTCGATCCTGACTACTGGGGCTGTCTATGCAGAGTTTGCACGTTCTCCCTGTGACCGCGTGGGTTTGCCCCCGGGTGCTCCGGTTTCCTCCCACATCCCAAAGACGTACAGGTTTGTAGGTTAGTTAGCTTTGATTAATATTGTAAACTATCCCTGGTGTGAGGGATAGAACTAGTGTACGGAGTGATCGCTGGTCAGTGTGGACTCGGTAGGCCGAAGGGCCTGTTTCCGCGCTGTATCACTAAACTAAACCCCCTCCCCCCCACCACCACCCTCCCAACCCTACTTCTCTCCTAACCCTTGTTCCGTCAGCAGATCTGTGCCAACTCTACTGAATGCCTGCACCGCCATCACAGGGTAGGTATTAAGGGGCTGTCCCACTTGGGCGACCTAATTGGCGAGTTTAGAAGCGTTTGAAAAAATGACATGTTGAAGACCTCCTTCAACGTCCTTCGACTATGTTGATGATCAGCTACAACTAGCTACGACTAACTTCGGGAAAGTTGGACACCGAATAGTGGACATGGAAGACGACCTCCTCCGATCTCCTTCGATCTCCTTCGATCTCCTTCGATCTCCCTTCAACTATGATGAAGACTATCTACGACTACCTTCGACTACCCTCGATTACCTACGACTAACATGCCGACCTACTACGACCTACTATGACCTACTACGACTAAACCTACGAGTAAAAAAAGTATCGATTTTTTCCATGGCGACCTTTTTTTACTCCCGGGCATTTTTTAACATATTGAAAGAAACGCCGCGATCTAGCTGAGGCCTCGAGTACGCGGAGACCACTCTCGAGCATGAAGGAGAGTTAGGAAGACCTCCTACGACCTCGTGTCGACCATGCTGCGAGTATGAGTCGAGGGCAAACTCGCCAGAACTTGCGGATTAGGTCGCCCAAGTGGGACAGCCCCTTACGTGGTCACAGGATAGGTATTAGTGGGGGAAGTAACCAAGGGAAGTAACCATGGTGCCCAGGCCTGATCAACATGGAGATGCCTTTCCAGCAGAATCTGCTGGTTAATGGTTGGAAGCAGGAGCTCTGCCAGTCCTTCATTCCCCTCAAGCCAGCACCTTGGAGGCAATTTGCTCCATCACCCCCGCAACAGATCATGCTGAGCAAGAGTTGCAATGTTACAGGGGGAAGGGGAGTGCTATTGATCAACAGCTCGGTGCGGCACGGTGGCGCAGCGGTAGAGTCGCTGCCTTACAGCGCCAGAGACTTGGGTTCAATCCTGACTACGAGTGTTTGCCTGCACAGAGTTTGTATCATGTTCTCCCCGTGACCTGCGTGGGTTTTCCCCGGCATCTCCGGCTTCTTCCCACACTCCAAATACGTACAGGTTTGTAGGTCAATTGGCTTCAGTAAAAATTGCAAATTGTCCCAAGTGTGTGTAGGATGGTGTTAGTGTTCGGGGATCACGGGCCGGCGTGGGACTATTTCCGCGCGGTATCTCTAAACTAAACTAAGCTAAACTAAAACTGTTTTGACCATGGGTCAAACTCGGGACATGCCTGCAACTGAATGAGTGTTCGGATCAGAGCCTGGTGTTTGGGTTGGGTTGGGCTGAGTTGGGTTGGGTTGGGCTGGGCTGGGTTGGGCTGGGTTGGGTTGGGTTGGGCTGGGTTGGGTTGGGTTGGGTTGGGTTGAGCTGGGTTGGGTTGAGCTGGGTTGGGTTGGGCTGGGTTGTGTTGGGTTGGGCTGGGTTGGGCTGGGTTGGGTTGGGTTGGGTTGGGCTGGGTTGGATTGGGCTGGGTTGGGGGTTGGGTTGGGTTGGGCTGGGTTGTGTTGGGTTGGGCTGGGTTGGGTTGGGTTGGGTTGGGCTGGGTTGGATTGGGCTGGGTTGGGGGTTGGGTTGGGCTGGGTTGGGTAGGGTTGGACTGGGTTGGGTTGGGCTGGGTTGGGTTGGGCTGGGCTGGGTTGGGTTGGGGGTTGGGCTGGGTTGGGTTGGGTTGGGTTGGGTTGAGCGTGAGGTGGGAGGGTGCGTTTAGAGCTGGGTCAGGATGGGTTAGGATGGGAGTCTGAGCCTTGCTTTAGTGGAGGAATGGAAGCCTGTGCCTTGGATTTGGGGAAGGGTAATTGGCATTGGCCAAAAATGATGGATGGGACCCATAAATGTGGAGGGAGCTTTCAAACACAACTTAACCATCTTAAATCTGCCTGGGACTCAAGGTTTCAAGGTCAAGGTTTCAAGGTCAGTTTATTGTCACATGTACCAATTAAGGTACAGTGAAATTCGAATTACTCAAGCATCAAGGGTCAAGAGTGTTTAATTGTGTTAGGTAACGGGAACAGAACAATGGAGGCAATTACTTGCTGCAGCTTAATAGGCCCATAAAGGCTACAACACATAGATAAATATTTAGTAATCAATAATACAATAAGTGAATAATCATAATACTTGGGAACCATAATACTGCAAAACCAGTTGATCAGACAACATAAGGGAACTTTACTTCGTAATTTCATAAGTGATAGCAACAGAATTAGGCCATTCGGCACATCAGGTCTACTCCCCGATTTAATCATGGCTGATCTATCTCTCCCTCCCAAGCCCATTCTCCTGTGTTCGTCGATAACCCCTGACTCCCGTACTAATCAAGAATCTATCTATCTCTGCCTTAAAAATATTGATGGCCTCCACAGCCTTCTGCGGCAATGAATTCCACAGATTCACCACCCTCTGATTAAAGAAATTCCTCCTCATCTCCTTCCTAAAGGAATGTCCTTTAATTCTGACATGACCACTGGTCCTAGAATCTCCCACTAGTGGAAACATCCTCTCCACGTCCACTCTATCCAAGCTTTTCACTATTCAATTTATTCTTTTTCTAAACTGTGGTGAGTTTGCTCTGGGAATCTTTGTTGGAAAACTGTATTCTCTTTGGGTTGGGTTGGGTTGGGTTGGGTTGGGCTGGGTTGGGTTGGGTTGGGCTGGGCTGGATTTAAGAGAGAGTTAGATAGAGCTCTAGGGGCTAGTGGAGTCAAGGGATATGGGGAAAAGGCAGGCACGGGTTATTGATAGGGGACGATCAGCCATGATCACAATGAATGGCGGTGCTGGCTCGAAGGGCTGAGTGGCCTCCTCCTGCACCTATTTTCCATTTTTCTATGTTTCTATGTTTCTTTCGAACCTCTGCTTTCCCTCTTCTGGGGGTGTTAGATGGTCATAACGTCATGAGGAATATGAGTGGAATTAGGGCCATTCAGCCCATCAAGACTCCGCCACTCAACCACGGCTGATCTATCTCTCCCTCCTAACCCCATTCTCCTGCCCTGTCCCCATAACCTTTGACACCCTGACTATGCACTCAGCTCATCTACGCCCCCTGACGTATACTTGATGTGGGACGGATCTGTGCCCTGTTACAAATGTCCACAGGAGAAAACGAAAAACAGTAACTTGTGCAACTGACAATCGCACCGAAAGTGACGGCAACAGCAACATGGAAACAGAGTATGTTTTTCTTGTAAGATCAATTTAAGGTTATAATTCGAGCCTGTCTACAGGATATGGATCGAAAGATGCTTGGGCTGGTTATTGATTAAATGCTGCCGCCTTCCAAAAGGCACTAAATCGAGCTGTGCTCACAGAGGTTAGAGCATCTTGGCTACAGGCTCATTCAAACCTTCCGAAGAAGCCTGGCATTGACCTCGTCCAGTTTTTCACAATCTATATTGACAATTTGGCCGAGGGGGACCAATGTTATATTTCCAAGTTTGCTGACAGTACTAAACTAGGTGGGAGAGTGAGCTCGGAGGAGGATGTAAAGAGGCTTCTGGGGGACGTGGATGAGCTGAGTGCGTTGGCGAGAACATGGCGCTTGGAAGATAATGTGGAAAAATGTGAGATCATCCACTCTGGTGCACACAACAGAAAAGTAGTCATTGTTCAACGGTGAGGGACTTTCACTGTATATTAGTTTTAGTTTTAGCATAGAAACAGGCCCTTCAGCCCGCCGAGTCCCTGCCGACCCCTACACTACACCAGTTCTATTCTAAACACTGGGGTCGATTTACCGAAGTCAATTCCATTCTCCTGCCTTCTCCTCACAACCTCTGACACCTGTACTAATTAAGAATCTATCTATCTCTGCCTTAAAAATATCCATTGACAGCCTTCTATGGCAAAGAATTCCAAAGATTCACCACCCTTTGACTAAAGACATTTCTCCTTATCTCCTTCCTAAAAGAACGTCCTTTAATTCTGAACAGAATGTATTTTAAAGGCGCAGATGAACATATTCTTGATTAGTAAGGGTGTCAGGGGTTATGGGGAGAAAGCAGGTGGAACGTGGTTGAGAGGGAAAGGTAGTTCTGCCATGTTTAAATGGTGAATTGGTCCTGATGGGCCGAATGGTCTAATTCTGCTCCTGGTACTTATAAACTTAGAGGAATTACTCCTCTCAGAGATTGGTGAAACTTTCAGCGCTCTACCCCGGAAGCAGAATCATTCAAACCAGAAACGGCTATTAAGGGAACACAAAGGGAAACGAGGATAGCACAGGAAAATAGAGCAAGTTAGATAATCATTCATAACATAACGAAAGGCAGAGCAGGCTTGAAGGGCAGGATAACCCTAACTCAGATTCATTTCCTATCTTCTGTTGTTAATTCACTTAAAGATTACAGGTCAGGTAGCACCTCGCAATGAAAGGAACCTGATAGATAATCATCTTTGGGCTCATAAAGACTGCGGAATAATGGGCCCATGGTAATCAGGCTTGTACATCAGGATGTTTCAACATTTTGGGCTGAGTTCAGTTATCAGTTTAATGGCTCATATTTAAACATGAAGCTCTGGCTCCTCTCCACAGCCCTGTATCTCTCACTCATGCAGTGACTGACTTTAAGTTTACAGAATTGGGCGACATGGTGGTGCAGCGGTAGAGTTGCTGTCTCAAGGGCCTGTCCCACTTGGGCGTTATTTGCGCGTCATTTACGCGACATCATTTACGCGTCACGACGCATGACTCGCACGCATGGTGCGTATTACGTGAGCATTGTGCGTGGTGATGCAGGCAGTGATGTCCCCAGGATTTTGGGATGTACAAAATCTTCACGCACCATCTGCGTGACGCGCAAATGACGCCCTAGTGGGACAGGCCTTTCACAGCGTCACATACCTGGGTTCAACTATGTGTACTGAGTTTGCACATTCTTGCGTGGGTTTGCTCCGGGTGCTCTGGTTTCCTTCCACATTCCAAAGACGTACAGGTTTGTGGGTTAATTGGTTGGATAAAATTGTAAATTATTCTAGTGTGCAGGGATCGCTGGTCAGCGTGGACTGGGTGGGCCGAAGGGCCTGCTTCCACACTGTATCTCTGACTTAAAAAATTAAATAAACTAAAAGATCTCAACCACAGAGGCAATAGGATTGTAGCAATTGGCCTCCTGGCAACTGGTTGTGAATTGGAGAATGAGGCAGCACTAATTGAGGCCATTGAACCCATCATATCTGGGCCAGCTCCTTGATAGAACTACAGTATCTGCTGGAACAGACGAGCCAGCCATGGTTGTTGAAGTATGTTCAGTGACATCGATCGATGGTGGGAATTTCTCCCCTCTCCCTCACCAACACCCCACCTCCCACCCACATCCAGCCTTCTCATCATCATCACTAACAGTCCAAGCTTCCAGCTGAGATCTTCAGCAGTCCCGCAGGGTCAAGGATGACTCACTTCCTCTCCAGTGTTCTGTGCTGCGATGAAGTCCATGTCGGAACAGCTGACTCGTCCACAGTTGGAGCAGGGTGGGCGGGTGTGGGTATTTTCTGAACTGGAATGCCCCCTTGATTGAGTTACCAGACAAGGTAACCTGCATCCCACCCCATTGCCTCATCCACTATCCCATCCCCCCTTCCTCCACCCTCCCGTCCCCTTCAACCCAGATCTCTCCCTTTACTTTAGACTTTAGAGATACAGTGCATGGATAGGTCCCTCGGTCCACAGAGTCCGCGCCAACTAGCGATCAACCCATACTCTAGCACCATCCTACACACTAGGAACAATTTATAGTTTTACCGGAGCCAATTAACCTACAAATCTGTACGTCTTTTGGAGTGTGGGATGAAACCAGAGCACACGGAGAAAACCCACGTGGTCACAGGGGGAACGTACAAACTCCGTACAGACGGCACCCGTGGTCAGGATCGAACCCGGGTCTCTGGCGCTATAAGGCAGCAACTCTACCGCTGCGCCACTGTGCCACCTCCCTTTACATTACACATATTTCACTTCTATTCTCTCCTTATCTAACGCCCTTTCGTCTCATTTAGTCCCATTTAGCCACCCTTTTCATCTTTGTCCACTCATCTGCCGATCTAACCCCCTCCCCTCACCTGTATCCACCCGTCAGTCTTTGTCCCGCCTCGATCCCGTTTTTTCCAGCTCTCTCCCCCCCTACTTACAATCAGCCTGAAGAAGGGACCCGACCGAAAACATCCCCTATTGATGCCCTCCAGAGATGCTGCCTGACCCGCTGAGTCACTCCAGTGCTTTGCGTTCTATACCGGGTGGAAACAGCCCCTGTCTGAGTCAACATCTGCAGGCAGGGATTGCTAAAGGGAGGAGATGAAAATCAGAACACCACAGCCAACACACATCAGATTTGATAAGGAAATATTGCGGGTCAAAGATAAAGCGTCCGATACAAGTGCGGCTAATATATTAATGATGGCCTTGCTTTACAAACGAGAGTGAGACATAGTTCCTGATGTGGAAGACCTGATGTGGAAGTGGCTTTGTCACTGTGTTGTGTGAAAATAAATCACAGTAATAGAGTTGTGGGTTAATAACCGGATACAGCTGAGTGCAGACCCAAGCGCTGGGGTACTTAACCTCGGTGTTTCTGCCTGCCCATTCATTAGCAACTCGTTCTCAATTCATGGGAGCAGATGAGAAATGTAACAGGGCATTCTGTATTCAGGATACATTTGGTAATCTGTGAATTCAGTTCCCAGTAAAATCGTTATTGCCATCTGAAATGCCAAGGTGTGCTTTAACTTTCATTTACTGAGGGATGCAAAGATATCAATATTCTGCTGTTAAAGTCAGTGGACAGAACATTCATCTATCATCTTTAATGGCGGCTCACAGGAGCGGAAAAGTTAACAAAGCAAAAGTCGATGTTGGACTTCATCAGGAGAATTGCAGCCAGGCGATTAGAAACTTGGCAAAAAGCAAGACAGAAAATTATGGAAATGTCACGCCAGAGAAACCTTTGTCAGGACCTTTCTGTTGAAGGGTCGTCAAACTGAATAGATCAGCCATGACCGAATACTGGAGCAGACTCGATGGGCCGAATGGTCTAACTCTGCTCCTATATCTTATGATCTTTTGATCTTTGAACCATTAGCTCTGCTTCACTCTCTCCATAGATGCTGCCCGACCTGCTGAGTATTTCCAGTGCTTTCAGTTTTCTTTTCAGATTTCCAACATCTGTAGTTTCAGTTTTGATTTTTACTTTATAAAAGAGCGCCTTGAAAGGGGAGAAGAAATGAGGGAGTATTAAGGAGGGAATTCCAGGAAACTGGAAGCACTGCTCTGAATGCTGTATTCATGTTCAGGGGTGGGGAAGAGGGCAGAATTGGAGAAGTACAGAGATCCCAGAGGGTTTTAGGGCTGAAGGTGTGGAGGAGGATCATAAGGTCATAAGGAATAGTAGAATTATTAGTAGAATTAGTAGAAATTAGTAGAAATCGTAGAATTCGATTGTTAAGGGCTTGGACACGCTAGAGGCAGGAAACATGTTCCCGATGTTGGGGGAGTCCAGAACCAGGGGCCACAGTTTAAGAATAAGGAGTAAGCCATTTAGAACGGAGACGAGGAAACACTTTTTCTCACAGAGAGTGGTGAGTCTGTGGAATTCTCTGCCTCACAGTAATAGAGGGCAGTGGAGGCAGCTTCTCTGGATGCTTTCAAGAGAGAGCTAGATAGGGCTCTTAAAAATAGTGGAGTCAGGGGATATGGGGAGAAGGCAGGAACAGGGTACTGATTGGGGATGATCAGCCAAGATCACATTGAATGGCGGTGCTGGCTCGAAGGGCCAAATGGCCTACTATTGTCTATTATTGTCTAATTAGGCCATTCAGCCCATCGTCTACTCTGCCATTCAATCATGGCAGATCTATCTCTCCCTCTAACCCCATTTTCCTGCCTTCTCCCCATAACCTCTGACATCTGTACTAATCAAAAGTCTATCTATCTCTGCCTTAAATATATCCACTGACTTGGCCTCCACAGCCTTCTGTGGCAAAGAATTCCACAGATTCACCACCCTCTGACTACAGATGGTGGTGCTTTGAGGGGTCACGATGTAGACACAAGGAACGCCAGATGCTGGTTTACAAATAAGCACAAAGGGCTGGAGTAACTCTGCGGGTCAGGCAGCATCTCTGGAAGACATGGGTAGGTGACATTTCAGATCGGGGACCCTTCTTCAGCCTCAGAAGACTCCAAACTCATCAATCCATGTCTTCCAGAGTTGATGCCCATCCCGCTGAGTTACTCCAGCACTTTGTGATTATTTTTTGGTCAGGATGTAAGACAAGGTTTTTAAAATAAAGGGAATATTGAGGTAATGCAGCACAGAGTGAATGGGCGGGTGAATGGATAGGAATCAGAACAGGGGACATGAGACTGAGAATTTAGTTTGAGAAATATTTGGACAGGTACAGGTTTAAAGGGGTATGGGCCAAATGCAGGCAGGTGGGACTAGTGTAGATGGTATATGTTGGTTGGTGTGGGCAAGTTGGGCCGAAGGGCCTGTTTCCACACTCTATTATTTATGACTCTGTGAAAGGCACAAAGAGCAGACAGAGAGAGTGGTTAAGAGTAGCCAAGTCTGGAAGTGGCAAGGACTTGTTTGGTTTAGGTGGCATGGAGGCGCAGCGGTAGAGTTGCTGCCTTACAGCGCTTGTAGCGTCGGAGACCCGTGTTCGATCCCGACCACGGGTGCTGTCTGTACGGAGTTTTACATTCTCCCCGTGACCTCCGTGGGTTTTCTCCAAGATCTTTGGTTTCCTCCCACACTCCAAAGACGTGCAGGTTTGTCGGTTAATTGGCTCGGTATACGTGTAAATTGTCCCCAGTGTGTGTAGGATAGTGTTAGTGTGCGGGGATCGCTGGTCGGTGCGGACTCGGTGGGCGGAAGGGCCTCTTTCCGCGCTGTATCTCTAAACTAAAGTAAGAGGTACGGGTCATGGAGAGGGCAGTGGACTATATGGTATCTCAAAACATTGGCGTGTGCGGTGAGTCACGGCCTCTCTCTCGTTCTGTCCATTGTTCATATATGTGTCAACACGGTCGTGGTGTGTGCGAGCATTAGGTTTCCTCTTCCTTGTTCTGAACGACCGCTTTAGCAACTAATTAACAGTTGGGCCAGCACTGCTTCCTGCATTGGCTTGGTCAGAATATCTCCTTAGGGTGGAAGCAAGAGAACCACAAGTTCAATAACCTAATGAAGCACCTTGAATGAGTTAGCCGAAAATAATCTGGATACACAGAGTGGAGAGGAAAGACCTGCTTCCACTGACAGCGAGGTCAATAACCCGGGCTGATAGATTTTAAAATAATTGGGGTAAGGTAGTGTAGTAATTAAGTTACTGGGCTAGCAGCCAGACCATTGATCTGGAAACATGAGTTCAAAACCCACCACAGCCAGCTGGGGAATTTAAACACAAATGGATCTTGGACTTAAAAAAAAAACTCTCAGTAATAGTAACGATAAAACTATTGGATTGTCTGATTTACTAATGTCATTCTGGAAAGGAAGTTTTCCAGCCAAGGCAGGTGTGTCCTGGACGTAACTATTAAACCATCTTATAGTTGACTCCTGACCTCTTAAATGCAGAGGAGGATCGGTTTGAAGAGTGAAGATAGATAGATTCTTGATTAGTTCAGAGGTTATGGGGAGGAGGCAGGAGAATGGGGTTAGGAAGGAGAGATAGATCAGCCATGATTGAATTGAATGGTGGATTACACTTGATGGGCTGAATGGCTTAATTCTACTCCTCTTCCTTATGACCTTCCTTAGATGACAATGCTGCTCACTTTAAATGTACGGAAGGATAATTAGAAGGAAGTTGTTCACCCAGTAGGTGGTCAGGTTGCCTGAAAAGGGGGTGAGGGCAGAAACTATCATGGCATTCAGAATGTTCCTGGATAGGGACACAATGCTCCATATTCTACAAGACTATGGACCAAGAAGGCAGGGAGGAGATACCTGACATAGAATGATGGGCTGAATGGCTTCCTTTGGTCCATATATATCTCCGATACCATGATGCATTTTACCACAAACTTCTCATAGTGAAAAGCCTGGATAGAATGGATATGGAGAGGATGTTTCCACCAGCGGGAGAGTCTAGGACCAGAGGCCACAGCCTCAGAATAAAAGTACGGACCTTTAGAAAAGAGATGAGAAGGAATTTATTTAGTCAGAGCGTGGTGAATCTATGGAATTCATAGCCACAGAAGGCTGTGGAGGCCAAGTCAATGGATATTTTTACGGTGAAGATTGATAGGTTCTTGATTAGTAAAGGGCCTGTCCCACTGTACGAGGTAATTTAAGAGTTCTCCCGAGTTTTCCCCTGATTCCAACTCGGAGAATGTCCGTAGTGGGTCCGTAGGAGTTCGTGGATGTCTCGTAGCGGCTCGTACAAGTAAAAAGTAACAATTTTTTTCATCACAAGTTATTTTTTTACTCGTGGACATTTTTCACAGTGTTGAAAAAAACGTCACGAGTTTACCGGATTTCCCGAGTACCTACCGTTACTCGTACGAGCCGCGACGAGACATCCACGCGCTCCTACGGTCCCGCTACGGACATTCTCCGAGTTCGAATCAGGGGGAAACTCGGGAGAACTCGTGAATTACCTCGTACAGTGGGACAGGCCCTTCAAGGGTGTCATGTGTTATGGGGAGAAGGCAGGAGAATGGGGTTGAGAGGTAAAGATAGATCGGCCATGATTGAATGGCGGAGTAGACTTAATGGACCGAATGGTCTAATTCTGCTCCTATAACTTATGAACATGATAGATTTTTGATAAGCATATGGCTGAGGGATGTTGTGGGCAGATAGCAATGTGGATTTCTGGTTACAATCAGGTCAGCCGTGATCTTATTAACTGACAGAGAGGGCCTGAGTGGCTGAGACACCTACTCCTCCAAATTGGTACGTTCCTGCCGCAGAGATCTCCTATGAATATGTGGGTGTGGGATTTATTGCACTGTTTCTGCTCCTCGCAGAGCGTATTAATTAAAAAGCATCTTTGTTTTCCTTTCAGATTCTTCTTAAAGTTCTTCCTCAAGTGTAATCAGAACTGTTTGAAAACAGCGGGAAACCCCCGGGACATGCGACGATTCCAGGTACTGTGTTACATTACCTTTCACCCTGTGGCCTCATCGTCCTAGTGGGCATCGTACATAACGATCAGCGATGCTGATCTGAGGTGCCAGGGTGTGGTCCTTCAATGAGAAACATTCCCTCTGGTGTGGAAACCCGTGAGATTTTCCAATTCTCAAGCCAAGTAACACCAGCCGTGGATCCGACACAAAATGCTGGAGTAACTCAACGGGTCAGGCAGCATCTCTGGAGAGAAGGAATGGGTGACATTTCGGGAGACAGCGTTGAAGTAAGAACTTTCTGCCTCAGAGTCAAGACCCTTGTTCAGTCTGAAGAAGGGTCTCGACCCGAAACGTCACCCATTCCTTCTCTCCTGAGATGCTGCCAGACCCGCTGAGTTACTCCAGCATTTTGTGTCCATGTTCAGCATAAACCAGCATCTGCAGTTCCTTCCTACACTAACCGTGGAGCCTGCCCAAGCATTCCTGGCTGGGGTCACCTCACACCAACCCTATGCAAGATATAGACGCAAAATGCTGGAGTAACTCAGCGGGTCAGGCAGCATCTCTGGAGGAAAGGAATAGAAGACATTTCAGGTCATGACTCTTATCCAGACTGAGTGTACTAGGAAGAGCAGTCTGAGGAAGGGTCCCGACCACACACGTCACTCACCAATTTTCTCCAGTGATGCTGCCTGTCCCGTTGCGTTACTCCAGCATTTTGTGTCTATCTTTGGTATAAACCAGCATCTGCAGTTCCTTTTTATTACAAGGTTATAAAGGTGGGGCCAAACCATTCGAGTCATCTGTGGGCCCAGTTTGTAGTTTTCTCGTCTCTGAGTCAGAAACTTCTTGCATCAACCCTGTCTCCTGAAATGTGAACATGAAGAATTCGGATGGCAGTGTGAAATACTGAGGGAAGCCTGTCCTGTTGCAAGCATTCCCCTCTGGCTAAGCCACTAAGACAAGGCCCTGACTGCATCCCTAAATGGAACTACTTGGAGGAAAAGGAGGTGTCCCGGACAATGTTTGTCAACATTACTTAACAAAACCATCGTATTAGTACAGGTGATTAGTACGGGTGTCAGAGAATATGGGAAGAAGGCAGGAAAATGGGATTAGGAGGGAGAGATAGATCAGCCATAATTGAATGGCGTAGATTTGATGGGCCCAATTCTACTCCTATTCCTCATGACCTTATGACCTTATTTATTCTTGTGAATCCAATGAGTACAATAGGAGTGTAGAAAAAAGGCCCCAGTGAGTTTAATTTAACGTGAGAAATAGGGCCCTGATGTTAGTGTGGGAAATGGGGCCCTAGAGAGTTAATGTTGGTGTGAGAAACTGGGCACTAGTGAGTTTATTCGTGCGGGAAATGAGGCCCTGCAGAGTTTAATGTTGGTGTGCTAAATGGGACCTTTGTGCATTTATAATTAGCATGGGAAGTGTAACCCCAGTGAGTTTATATTTAGTGTGGGAAATGGGGGTGCTGGTGAGTTTAAAGCCAGTGTGCTGAATGGGGCCTTGGTGAGCTTAATATTAGCATGGGAAATGGGACCCCCGGTGGTGAGTTTATATTTTGTGTGGGGAAATGGGGTCCCAGGGAATTTAATGTGAAGACGGGAAATGGGGCCCCGGTGAGTTCAACGTTAGTGTGGAAATTGGGTCCCGGGGAGATTGAAGTCAGCATTGCAAATGGAACGTCAGTGAGCCAGAAGCTGAACTATTGATAGGTTTCTGAATAATTGTATAGTGCATTGATTCCTGCATTCACTGCCTTTGTAACGAAGATCGACATGGCACGTGTAACATTTCCAGCGCATCCCCAGTGTTGTGGACCTCACTGCAACTTTCAGGAAGGCCCAGGCCCTGGGGACCACTGGGAGTGGATGCAGCACCTCTCGTAGGTGCAGATATACCAAAGATAGACACAAAAAGCTGGAGTAACTCAGCGGGACAGGCAGCGTCTCTGGAGGGAAGGAATGGGTGGCGTTTTGTGTGGAGACCCTTGAGGGTCATTGAGGGCCGAGGGTACGTAACTATTGAAGCTGGGGGTCGGGAGTGGGGTCCCACTATGTGGCTGGTGTTGGGCAGCAAGGTTGCAGAGTAGGGTCACTGTTTAGGCTGGACTTGGGGCAATACTGGGCGGGGGGTTTGAGAGTAAGTGGCTTCATGGAAGATTGGAAGAGCCTTGGAAGGGGTGGAGGAGCGAGTCAGTGCAGAGAGCAAAGGCAGCAGGATGAAAGACAAGCCAATGACTTACCCCAGTGTGGTCCCAATCTAATATTGTAAAGTCCTCGGTATTCCCACTGATGGTCTCTCTCTCAGGATAACATTATCGAAGTCATCTTGCACTCTCTTCCCATGAGATCTGGCAGGGTGATAGAATCAGGCTTGATAATAGAATCATAGTCATACATTCTTACAGCGTGGAAACAGGCCCTTCTGCCCAACATGCCCTCACCGGCCAACATGTTCCATCTACAATAGTCCCACCTACCTGCGTTTGGCCCCATATTCCTCTAAATCTGTCCTATCCATGTACCTGTTCAATGATTCTGATCAGGAAGTAGTTACCGAAACATCTGGAGTGATGTAAATTGGACTTGAGATGTTCCTTATTGTGTTTCAACCTGGCAATAGTTTTCAGATGCATGCTGCTGAAAAAAAGAAGTGTTAAGGCCTGTCCACTGTACGAGGTAATTCAAGAGTTCTCCCGAGTTTCCCCTGATTCGAACTCGGAGAATGACGGTAATAGCCGCTCGTCGATACTCGGGGCTCTCGTGGACATTTTTCAACAGTGAAGGTTTGAAAAAACTTCACGAGCTTACCGCGTTTCCCGAGTACCTGCCGTTAGCGTTACGAGCCGCTAAGAGACGTCCCGAGCTCCGATGTACCCGCTACGTACATTCTACGTGCTTACCACGAGTTTCATTTTTTTTTAAACTCAGGAGAGCTCTTGGGTAAACTCGTATAGGGGGACAGCCCCTTAATTGTGCAATTGCTCTTCTGGATGCTTGCTATACCTCCATGTTTATCGTGGCTCCTGGGCTCCCTCTGAATAGTTCTGAACTCTTGTATGGGAAGGAACTGCAGGCGCTGGTTTATAATATAGGTAGACACAAAATGCTGGAGTAACTTAGTGGGTCAGGCAGCATCTCTGGAAAGAAAAGGAATAGGTGACGTTTTTGGTTGGAACTTTTCTTCTGAACTCTTGTCAGTTTTTCCAACAATTAGACAATTGCAGGTAAACATAGAAACATAGAAACATAGAAAATAGGTGCAGGAGTAGGCCATTAGGCCCTTCGAGCCTGCACTGCCATTCAATATGATCATGGCTGATCATCCAACTCAGTATCCTGTACCTGCCTTCTCTCCATACCCCCTGATCCCTTTAGCCACAAGGGCCACATCTAACTCCCTCTTAAATATAGCCAATGAACTGGCCTCAACCACCCTCTGTGGCAGAGAATTCCACAGATTCTCCAATGTGTGAAGAAAAAAAAAATTCTCATCTCGGTCCTAAAAGACTTCCCCCTTATCCTTAAACTGTGACCCCTTGTTCTGGACTTACCCAACATCGGGAACAATCTTCCTGCATCTAGCCTGTCCAACCCCTTAATAAACCCCTTTATAACGGATATAATTTCTAGCGGACAGACCTGCTGACGTCACCGATGGCCGGCACCGCTTCCCTGGCCACTTATAGCCCCGGGTTCCGACCCCACCCCCTGGGCGTAAGGTGCACCAGCGAACCCTTCTTCACCTACCGCACAGTCTGGAGACGCGGCTGTTATTGCGGCTCACGTTGTGGCCCCTGGGAACAGCGCTTCCTTCATTAGGTCCCATTCCAGGGTTTATTTTGCATGTAATATTAATTTCTTTAAATTCCTCATTTTACATTAGTGCTTTCATA